>CAUZXS010000210.1:140000-153292 GCA_963585895.1 Sepioteuthis lessoniana
TATTTAGTAGCTTTAAAAAATATCTAGGAAATAAAACAAAGAAGAATATATATATATATATATATATATATATATATATATATATATATATATATAATACTAAAAAATCATAAACTCTTTTAGTTCAGGGTGGAAAGGGTGGGGTTGTCTGTGGGGGAAGAGTCGAAAGGAACAAAGAAAGTAAGAAAAGAATTGGCGGTTACGTTTTCGCCAACATGTAAGGAGTTTTGGGGGCGAAAGTGGTCGAACGAAAAAAAGAAAAACGAAATTCGTTTGAGGAATTTATTGTTTAATAATCTGTTTTGTCGTCTTAAAAATTTGGAAAACCGTAAAGGAAGGAATCACAAGGAGAAAAAAAAAAGAAAAACAAAAAATTCTAATCATGACAAGATCGAGAAGGAAAAAAAAAATAATCTGAAGGTATTTGAAAAGCTTTCCAAAGAAAAAAGATATGGAAGTAGAAATCGACAAAATATGGCGACTGTGAAGAATAACAATACCGGTAGTTGTTGGAGCACTGGAACTATTTAGAAAGAAGGTTGATGAAGATGTCAAGAGTAAATCTGGCAACCCTTACATATCCGAAATGTATTAAAGTCTTCTCTGAATGATTGATTGTTTTTAACGGCATGTCAAATCGTCTCGGGAAGGCTAGTACTCATAATGTAGTGCCTAAAGTGTTGGACTGTGACATTGCAGTAATCAAGATAGAACTCAAGTTGAACTATTACATTCACTTTCAGATTAATCCTTGAGAAAGACATGAACTGTCTTATCCTCTCAGTTATGGGTAAAATAGCACCTCTATTTTTCTTTTACAAGGACAGCTTTAGCAATATCTATTGAATAAGTGCTTGTACATACATGCATATATATGCACAAAAATGTATTTAAAACTAATGCAAATGTGCACACACATACACACACACAAATATATATATATATATATATACATATGGGTGTATATATATGTATGTATGCTTATAAACCATGAAGGTTGATATGCCATTAAACAAAAAAGCCAAACCAATGATGTAATAACCATTGCTGTCTTTTTTTGCTGTAATGGTTATCGTCGTAGGAAATGGACACGGCGACACGAGTTCAAATCCTGGACGAGACTGATTGCATTTCACATAGCACTAATACCCTTGGGAAAGGTATCAATCCAATTATTCTCTCTCCAGCTATGGGTAAATAGTAGGACAGACTGGGTTCTTCAGCCTTGGTGAGGCAACTAGTCTAGGAGAAGGAAGACTCTGAATTCAAACCTGTTAAACTCCGTTTAAAAATTGACCTTGTGTCAAATCCTGCCCGAGCGGAGGGGTTGGTAAATAGGATTGCTGTCTTTCCTATTGTTTTAGTGAACTGACAGGGAGAAAAAGAAAAAAATATTCGAGAATGCCATACAGAAAGTCAGTATCTTCATTATCATCATTATCTTCATCTTCCTGAAGTCGTGCATATAGCCGAGAGTTTCCTTAAGTTTCTCATGACACTGATAGAGTCAAAATAAACGAATATATGAATCTTGTCTGAGAGCCTAAAAAGCTGTGGAACATGAACATGACACTGACATCTGACGTTACAGGAACACTTGGCGTGGTCGCTTGTAACTCTTAGAATGATCTCCAAAACCTGGGTAACAGACTTGGGGAACAGGAGTTCATATGAAGAATTGTGACCATCCAGACCACAACACCGTTAAAATCAGCTGCAATTCTCAGGAGAGTTCTGGAGATTTGAAGAAATATGCTGTCTCTCTAATGTTAGTGAAAAGCCACAAGTTAAAACAGAGAGAAAAGCCACAAGTTAAAACAGAGAGTTCTGTCGGGCTGGGAGGGGCGTGTCTCTTTGTGTCTGGTCATAGACCCTTACAGATTCTCTCTCTGTCTCTGTCTCTGTCTCGTGTTATAGTATTCAGTCTGAACACCGAACAATAAAGGATTGTTAATTGTTGACGGAGGTGCCCGTGGTGTAATGGTTATCGTCGTAGGAAATGGACACAGCGTCACGAGTTCAAATCGTGGACCAGGCTGATTGCATTTCACATAGCACTAATACCTTTGGGAAAGGTAGGAATCCAATTATTGTCCCTCCAGCTATGGGTAAATAGTAGGTTCTTCAGCCTTGGTTTGGCAACTAGTCTAGGAGAAGGAAGACTCTGAATTCAAACCTGTTAAACTCCGTTTAAAAATTGACCTTGTGTCAAATCCTGCCCGAGCGGAGGGGTTGGTAAATAGGATTGCTGTCTTTCCTATTGTTTTAGTGAACTGACAGGGAGAAAAAGAAAAAAATATTCGAGAATGCCATACAGAAAGTCAGTATCTTCATTATCATCATTATCTTCATCTTCCTGAAGTCGTGCATATAGCCGAGAGTTTCCTTAAGTTTCTTGCCTTTCGTTCCTATCTTGGTAGATTTTGTAGACTGCATCTAGCGCCCACACAGAGTTGATGTAAATAAATTCTTGCTAGTCGGCCAACATTGACGCGTTCAGAAAACGTTGCCTATGAGTTCGTGCTTTCATCTCCAGCTGTACCCCGCATGTCTTAATCATCTTACTTGGATGGTTTGTGAAATGGAAAGTAAGTGGCCGTAGAGCTGATTATTCAAAATAGAAATCCAATGTTTAAGCTGTCGTAATGCATTCTTACGCTTTTTAAAACTGAAAATATTCAGTTTCTTCGATTTTACAGTGTTTGTCTTTCTTTCCCAAATAAATTTTGAGAATGTGTTGTAAGAAAAAAATTATACTAAAAGGGGCTTTATGATTGTTAACCCTTTCTTTGAAGGTTTTTCACTGGCACAATGTATACCAAATATTTACCCTTTAGATTTGACTGTTGCTTATTATACAGTGATGATGATACAGCAATTGCCTTTTAAGATTACAGGATTGGTTTGATTTGGTTTGGTTTTATAGCATATCAACCAATCTAGGTTATTTAATGCCAAATCTTCTTTATACATATATATTAAATATATATGATTTGGTTTGTTTGGGTTTTATGGCATATCAACCATTGTACGTCATTTAATGCCAAATCCTCTTAATACATAGATATTAAATATATATGATTTGGTTTGGTTGGGTTTTATGGCATATCACATATTGAAGGTTATTTAATACCAAATCCTCTTTATACATGTATATTGAATATATAGGATTTAGTTTGGTTTGGTTTTATAGCATATCAACCATTGTTGGTTATTTAATACTAAATCCTCTTTATACATAACTATTAAATATATATGATTTGGTTTGGTTGGGTTTTATGGCATATCAACCATTATTGGTTGTTTAATACCAAATTGTATCTTGATATATATATATTGAATATATGATTTATAAATACATTTTGTAGATACACAGTGTAAATTGATCAAATAATTTTATTTCTGTTATAAAAAAGCCGAGGGATTTCGGTTCATGCCTTTGAGTTTAGTTGGGCTGAGAACCTTTCGGCTCAGCACATGGGTTAGTTAGAGGCAATTGAAGCAGGTGTTAACGCAGGTGCGTGCGGGCGGATGGAGGTGTCACTCAGATGTCATAACAGTCCGAGACGATACTGGGTGACAAGGTGTGGGTGACGTCACGCACCGGAAGCACGCGGAAGTTTGTGTGAGAATTTGAAGAAAATAAGAGTCGGGTACTAGACACCAAATGAGAAGGATCGATTTTGAAGCTCGCAGGCGCGAGGCGAACTTGCGCCCTATGGGGGGCCGCTCGAGTTGGGGCCCAAATGGATAAGACAGCATAGAAGATTGTGTCTCTCCTCCTTACGTCGAAACCTTTAACTCAAAGTTAATAAAAAGGTTTCGTACCTGTACAAGAAGTCGTTACATGTTTACGAATTCCGAGATTCCTATGTTCTTTATATGTTCTGTAGTAATGAACATTACATGTCTATTTCGCACATGGCCATATTCGTGTATATGGCTACGCAATATTTCTATCAATTCATTTTAGCATTAGTCAACAAAGTGAAACGGTTTCAATTATTGCTATATATCATTAACAATTCAATTAAATATCAGTAATTTGTTTACATACAATTAAATGATTAAACAGTTCTATTTCTAACAATTCAATTTGACTGTTCTATTTCTCACAATTCAGTGTGGTATGTCATTTATTTTCACTTAGTTGCAAACAGTATGTTTGACTCATAGATAGGAACCTATCAGGTGCTACCAATCCGGGTCAGAGTGGACCTGGGAGCAATGGCAATGAATGGATACTCTGCATTCCCCAAAGCTCCAGCATTCCTGGATCCTCATCATATATTGTGGTTGCTTTAAAATTTAGTACGATTTTGCTGTTCCAGGAGATGACAGAGTCAAAATAAACAAATATATGAATCTTGTCTGAGAGCCTAAAAAGCTGTGGAACATGAATATGACACTGACATCTGACGTTACAGGAACACTTGGCGTGGTCGCTTGTAACTCTTAGAATGATCTCCAAAACCTGGGTAACAGACTTGGGGAACAGGAGTTCATATGAAGAATTGTGACCATCCAGACCACAACACCGTTAAAATCAGCTGCAATTCTCAGGAGAGTTCTGGAGATTTGAAGAAATATGCTCTCTCTCTAATGTTAGTGAAAAGCCACAAGTTAAAACAGGTGTGAAAATCGTGCATAGAGTGAAATAATAATAATAATACGTGTGTCTATGAGAGAGAGAGAGAGAGAGAGAGAGTGAGGGTATGTGTGTGTGTGTGCATGCGTTTGTGTGTGTGTGAGAGAGAGAAAGAGAGAGAGAGAGAGAGAGTAATCACTGTGTCTGAGCAGTGCAAACACAAAATTTTTTAGTAACAACTTGATTGATTTTTCCATATATAAGTGTGTGTGTGTTTCAGAAAAAATGATATAATTTCCCTTATGACATCTTATATATATGATGATGATGATGATATATATATGCGTGTGTGTGTGTGTGTGTGTGTGTGTGTGTGTGTGTGTGTGTGTGTGTGTGTGTGTGATAGTAACAATAATAATCCCGTGGATTTTTTATAATAACGAAACACAGAGCGAAAATACAAGAAAAACGAAAAGATAGACAAATACTTGGATCTTGCCAGAGACTTGAAAAAGCTGTGTAACATGAATGTGACGGTGATATCAATCATAGTTGGTGCACTTGGATCACTTCCTAAACGCTTAGAAAAGATATTGGATGAAATAGGTGTGGCACAGTTACCATGGTGGTTAATCATTTTATTACCTGGTTTGGTTAGACCGCGAGTTTTTCAGTAAGCTGTTAAGTTAGCTAAAATCTTTGAGCGGAAATGTGAGTCAAATAGGAAAGTTTAAGCAAGTACATAACGTTCAACACAGGAAGGCCAAAATGTAAACAAAATGGATTGATAACTTATCTATGACAGGTTTGATTGGAGAAAAAAAAAACAGTGAATTTTGGACACTTGAGAGATGACGCAATAATTTAGCGAGATATCAACCCCCCCCCACCAATATCCTGAATTTGAATATATAAAAATTAGCAAATTCTGAAAAAGTAGTCAGTTGGCCAATCGGTCACTTGTAAGTGAGACGTTTGCCTTCAGAGAGTTCTGTCGGGCTGGGAGGGGCGTGTCTCTTTGTGTCTGGTCATAGACCCTTACAGATTCTCTCTCTCTCTCTGTCTCTGTCTCGTGCTATAGTATTCAGTCTGAACACCGAACAATAAAGGATTGTTAATTGTTGACGGAGGTGCCCGTGGTGTAATGGTTATCGTCGTAGGAAATGGACACAGCGTCACGAGTTCAAATCGTGGACCAGGCTGATTGCATTTCACATAGCACTAATACCTTTGGGAAAGGTAGGAATCCAATTATTGTCCCTCCAGCTATGGGTAAATAGTAGGACGGACTAGGTTCTTCAGCCTTGGTGAGGCAACTAGTCTAAGAGAAGGAAAACTTTGAATTCGAACCTGTTAAACTCCGCTTAAAAATTGACCTTGTGTCAAATCCTGCCCGAGCGGATGGGGTTGGGTGAATATGGTTAACTGTTGACGGAGAGTTCTTCTTGTTTTTGTGTTGCCAACACCCAGGTAACTTTGTTCCAACGGATCAGCGCGACCGTCATAAGAAGTTCCGGGTGGATTGTGTCATTCCTTGTCTGTGGATCTTTCAAATACAGCGTGGGCACAGACAGGATTGATAAAAGAACTATTCGAAAAAGTGATACTATAGTATCACATAGGGATCGGAGGAAGGATCAAAATCATCCTGACCTTACCATTGAAACGATTGGCTAGAATACTGAGAAGAGTCCTAGTGATCTGAGGAGACTTGCAGTCATTTAGACTGCCGTGAAAAATCATCAGTTAGAGTTGGTGTAAAACATTTACATGGAACGTAATAATGATAATACCCCCCCATATATATATATATATATATATATATATATATATATGAAGAGAGAGAGAATATGAACAAGTTAACTTTTATTGCTGACGCCTTTCACCATTTTAGATTTTCAAACCAGTTCCTGTTTTATTTGAAAATATTGAGCATTATAAGTAAAGTTAGCAACCTTAGTCGAGGGTGACCTGAAGGCTCCTTTTTAATAGCTACTACACCTAGGTGTAGGGGAGGACGCTACTCTATTCCCAGGATTGCTCCACTACCCTTGATCCTTACCTAATAAACCTGAGTGTTAAGCAAGGCGACATCAAGTATCATTTTTGGAGTCTTTGGTATGACTCGACTTGGGATTGAACTCCGGTCTCCCGGACCATTGGTGAACACTCTACTCATTAGGCCAATGGTCTGAATAATCTTAAGACTTCCCATCAGATTTTCCAATACATATATGTATGTGTGTGTGTGTGTGTGTGTGTGTGTTGTCTGCAAAAGATACCGTTTGGAAATTTAAAAAAACTCTCTTCAATATAATCGACAATCACGGCACACAGTCTTGCAGAGAGACACTTGAAGTTTATTGCTGCAATATACAGAGCGCTTGATGTGAGCATCCTTAGTCACACAGCATATATCAAGGCGACTGTCTACTTCTTTACCAAACACGCGTTAACATATCTTCATCAACAGTAGCAACAGCTGTTGTGATACGTTGTTCGAGACCCTCCAAATTACTAGGAAGAGGAGGGACAAATACTTTGTCTCCTGACATTATCCCCATGAGAAAAAAAAAAGAAGTCACAAGCTGTTTGAGTGCAATTCCATCTCAACTGACAGAGGAGAGTACATTTTAGAAGTGATAAATACTTGATATAGAAAGAAGGACAAGATAAAAAAAAAAGAGAAGGTTTTGGTACACAAATCCATTATGGAAAACTTGGTACTGCTGAAAGCCTTAATAATAAACTTCAAGATATTCTCTTTCAAACATTATCGATAGAGTCAATTATTATTCTAAAAAATCAAATAATGACAAAAAAATGGCACTATTTTTGTAAACAGATATACCCTCATATTGGAACTATTTTTGTAAACAGATATACCCTCATATTGGAACTATTTTTGTAAACAGATATACCCTCATATTGGAACTATTTTTGTAAACTGATATACCCTCATATTGGAACTATTTTTGTAAACAGATATACCCTCATATTGGAACTATTTTTGTAAACAGATATACCCTCATATTGGAACTATTTTTGTAAACAGATATACCCTCATATTGGAACTATTTTTGTAAACAGATATACCCTCATATTGGAACTATTTTTGTAAACAGAGATACCCTCTGTCATTGTTTTTGTGTGTGTAAGAGTGTATGTAAGTGTGCAAGCGCGTGTGTATGTGTGTCCTTATATATATTTGGGAGTACGATTGTAATCAGAGATAAAAAATAGATTTTTTTTACGTTGATCCATATTATATATATATATATATATATATATATATTTGATTGAACATACAAGGGGCACTCAATAAGTTTCCAGACTTTTTTCGTATAGGCACTTTTATTGATAGTACACACATGAAACTCTAGTCCCCTTCGAAGTAATCTCCTTCAGCTACAATGCACTTGTTGTACCGTTCTAACAACTTCTGGAAGGCCCCATCAAAGTCCTCTTGGGTGAGCGTGTTAATGACCTTCGTCACAGCCTCTTTTATCTCCTCAATTGTTTCATAACGACAGCCTCTAAGTTTTTATTTGAGCTTAGGGAAAAACCAAAAGTCACTGGGAGCAAGGTCTAGACTATAGGGAGGCTGAGGAACTGTGTTGATGCCCATCTTGGTCAAATAGTCTGAGACAAGGATGGAGTTGTGGACTTATGCATTGTCCTGTTGGAAATGCCACTAACCCGATTTGAAGAGTGCTGGCCTCTTCCCAAGGAGTCTCTTCCTGAATTCCCTTAAACCTCAACATAGTATTCCTTGTTGACTATCTATTCAGTGGGAACCCAGTGCATGTAGATCATGCCAATGCTGTCAAAAAAGGGATCATCAAAAGTTTGTGGGTGGATTTGCTCTGTCTGGCCTTCTTGGGTCTGGGAGAGTCAGCATGCTTCCACTGGAAACTCTGTCTCTTCGTCTCTGGTTTATAGCAGTAGATCACGGGTCACCAGAGCATCAAAAACTGAGGGACTAATTATGGAAGATCTATTAACCAATTTCCGCCGAATATTATAAGATCAATACGGCAATTCGAAATGATTAACAAAAAATATGTAGACAAAAAACGTCTATTACGAGTTTCCAGACTTTTTTTATACAGGCATTTAAAATTGACATTGACTCTTGATAATTCAGTATGTTATTGCTATACATCTTATGAGATGACTGAACAATTTTTATGATTTCAGGTTCAAATTAACAGCTACAGCAGGAATTGGAATACACCCTACTAAAGCCTGATGGTCACAGCTAGTGAATTTCAAAAATGCAATCTTGACGTGAGGACACTTTAGAAGAACGATATGCAATAAAATTCTGTTTTAAACTTGGAAAAATGCCACAGAAACCTATGGAATGCTTCAGACTGCTTTTAGAGCATCTTGCATGAATCGATCACCAGTTTTTGAGTGTCATAAGAGATTCAAGGAAGGCAGGGAGTCTGTGAGAGGTGTGGTAGGAGTAAGGAAATCAATACTCCAGAGTTGATTGGCCAAAGGATTAGGGTTAGGGTAACTGTGTTGAGGTTTTAAGGGAGTTCAGGAGGAGATTCGGTCGCAAGAGGCCAGCACTCTTCAAATCGGGTCAGTGGCATTTCCACCATGACAACGTACCTGTCCACAACTCCATCGTTATCACAGACTATTTGACCAAGATGGGCATCAAGATAGTTCGTCACCCTCCCTATACTCCAGACCTTGCTTCCTGTGGATTTTGCTTATTCCCTAAGCTCAGAGGCTGTCGTTATGAGACAATTGAGGAGATGAAAGAGGATGTGACGAAGGTCATTGACACGCTCACACAAGAGGACTTCCATGGGGCTTTCCAGAAGTTGTTGGGACGGTACAACAAGTGCATTGCAGCCGGAGGAGATTACTTCGAAAGGGACAAAAGCTTCATGTGTGTACTATCAATAAAAGTGCCCATACGAAAAAAGTCAGGAAACTTATTTAATGTTCCTCCTATATATATATATATATATTCCAACAGCCACCCTCTTGATCTAGATTAGCATTACCTACACCAAACACTTCATGTAGGCCTCTGTGTTGAGTGTGGAAAGATGAATTGAGGCATTACTTATAGCCAACATTGGGTTCTCCTACTTGTGTGGCATGGTACAAAAGACCTGTTGCCAGGCGTAGGGTCTTCTTGCAGCTACCCTCCAAACTCTTATATATATATATATATATATACATATATATATATATGATCAAACTGACATAATGATATAGATTTACCGATAGATATAAACATACTGACAGTAATAGATAGTTAGATGGATATGAAAAGACTGCGATAGATAGATAGATAGATAACGAACAGTTAAATACGAACAGCGTGAAAAAAATTGGGTAGTTAGTTAACAGACGGAGTAATGATAGACTGATAAAGAAATTCATATGGACACATTAAGAAAGAAAGAAAGAAAGAAAGAAAATCTTCATTAATAGCTAACGCCCGCAGAAGACTGACGGAAAAGTTTTTTTTTTGTTTTTGTATCAAGTGTTATTCGAAGATAATACTTTTATTTTTGTTTAAATCAGTAGACCAGAGCAAAACTATTCCTGTTCCAATGGCTGCAATAAACGTTTGATTTGACTAAATAAAACTCAGAACGAGATAATGTTGTTAAAAAAAGTTGACCAATTAGTTTGCAAAATGGCGGAACCCGTTTACTTGTGTTAATAAATGTAAACCTCTTGAATATACTGCATATTTTGAGAGCCAACGCAATTCATACAATTACTTGTCTCTTTTACTTTCAAGGATTAGTGATTCACATCATGTTAAAAAAATTGGCCTTATCCTCACTCGAGCTCTTCCCGGTCGGGTGATATTTAGTGGTTCATCTGGTCCCTGGGTGTCTTTTCCCCACATTCAATATCTGCTTCAAAGGGCTGAGTTCATTGCTTGGCGTCTGATGCGTTCCAATATAGGGAATCGTGAAGAGACCAGGTATTTTTTAATAGCCACGAATGAGTCTCGATTCCTGACTTTATGGGAAGTCGGTTAAATACTGAATTATCAAAAGATTGAAAAATTACTTCGATCAACGGAGACAAAACTTGATAATTTTGCTGAAAGTAAGCGTGAATTTAAAAAATACTAATGGCTGAGGAAATAAAATATTTTGTAATGAATGCTGAAAAAGTATTGCATTAAGAAATAATGAACACACACACACATACACACACACACACACACACACATATATATATATGTATGTATATATATTATTATTGATTAGAACAACAAAGTGAGTAAGAAAATGTAAAAATGAGTTATTCTTTCATTTTGACTACCGCTTTACTCCAGTCATTGAAAATAAAGTGAGAGTGTCTTGGCTTCCATGTTTATTTAAAAAGCTATCACGTGAAACCCTTTATATATATATATATATATATATAATATATATATATATATATATAAACCCTGTATGTATGTGTGTGTATACGCACCGCACACACACACATACACACATATATATATTATCATTATTAATTGGAACAATAAAGTGAGTAAGAAAAATGTAAAAATGAGTTATTCTTTCATTTTGACTACTGCTTTATTGCAGTCATTGAAGATTGAGTGAGAGTGTCTTGTCTTCCATGTTTATTTTAAAAATTTATCATATGAAACCATATATATATATATATATATGTGTGTGTGTGTGTGTGTGTGTGTGTGTGTAAGGGTGCGTATACACACACATACATACAGGGTACAATGGTTAAATTGGCGTCTAAATTAGGTAATAACATCAATAACACTGACATTTCTCTTAATCAGATATGTAAATAAATTAATAATAATTAATTGATAATCAAACAATAATTAATAATTAATAAATGTGTCTACGCCGATGACATAGCGATACTGGCAAATACACCTGACCAAGCCGAAACACTTCTGCATAGTTTGGAACGAGCAGCAGCAAGCATAGGCCTCCATGTTAATGCACACAAAACGGAATATATGTGCTATAACCAAACGGGGGACATCTCCACTCTAGAAGGAACTCCACTTAAACTAGTAGACAAATTCACGTACCTAGGAAGCAGCGTCGAATCAACCGAAAAGGACATCGAAACGAGGTTAACGAAAGCATGGACAGCTATCAATAGGCTATCGATTATATGGAAATCAGACCTAACCGATAAAATGAGACGCAGTTTCTTCCAGGCAGCGGTCACATCGATACTGCTATATGGATGCACTACATGGACGCTAACAAAACGGCTGGAGAAGAAACTAGATGGCAATTACACAAGAATGCTGCGTGCAATCCTGAACAAGTCCTGGCAGCAACACCCCACAAGACACCAACGGTACGGCCACCTGCCCCTATCACGAAAACTATTCAAGTTAGACGAACCAGACATGCAGGACACTGCTGGAGAAGCAGAGATGAACTCATAAGAGATGTACTCTTATGGATCCCCACACATGGCCGCGCAAAAGCAGGACGACCAGCTCGAACGTACATTCAGCAGCTATGTGAGGATACAGGTTGTTGTCCTGAAGACCTACCTAGGGCGATGAACGATAGGGAGGAGTGGCGAGAGAGGGTCAGGGATATCCGTGCTGCCAGCACGATATGATGATGATGATGATGATGAAATCTATTCAAATATATTGGCATTAGTTTTAACCATGACCTCCCGATCACTTGGAATTTCCCGTGACCCTTTCCGACGGTCTCCTTGCATAAATTGGAGAATTCTGTTGTTATATTTACTGGAAATGTTTGTTGACATTGAAACTGTACTTACACTAAACTGAATTGTTTAATATAGAACTGTTTTGACATTTAACTGTGTGTAAACAAAATCTGTTCTAATACTAAACTGAATTAGCTGAGTTAGAACTGCTTGATTAAACTGAATAGCTTGAAAGAGAAATGTTTTTCACAATTAAACTGTACTTACATTTAAACTGTATAAATCTGCTAAACTGAATTGTTTGAAATATAACTATTTTCATAAAAAATTATTTGGCGTTAAATAACCTACAAAGGTTGATATGTCATAAAACCTGTTTGGCATCACCCACCTTTTTCCACACAATGAACTAGTCCATCTGCCATATATAGCAGTAGCTACTCATACCAGGGCAGGCTAAAAGGTGAAAAGCAGCTTCTATAGGAATAGTATTTGAGCGTTTGAGGCTGGAGATCACACTAAATCACCTTACTTGCTACCGTAATAACGGAAGCCAATACTATCGTGGGACTATATCTTTATTCTGTATTTACTAATCCTATGTTCTTGACTACTAATAGTCTCTCTATTGTATATACTTTTTTCTGAGAATATATCTCTATTTCCTCTCATATCGTGGTTTGTCCTTTATTTAATATTACAAGCGTTCACTAACCAGAACGCAACAAACCAAAACAATCAACCAACGTTATCTTTACCTTCAGTACGTTTCTAATGTTCGGAGTTTTGTTCATCTCTCGCTCAACATTTCCCCCACGCATAATTATCAAAAGGAAGGCAATATGAGGAAATATTAGGGATGATGTGGTCGCAGAAAATTTTTATTGCTAATATTGGGTTCTCCTGCTGGTGTGGCATGGTACAAAGACCTGTTGCAGCAACCCTCTCTCTCTCGATCCAGCTTAGCACTATCACCTCCAAATACTTCATGTAGGCCTCTGTGTTAAGTGTGATGCCATGTTGGAAGATG
>CAUZXS010000211.1:0-7500 GCA_963585895.1 Sepioteuthis lessoniana
AGTGGTCTTATATATTTGTCCAGGGGTGTATATATTGGCGTTTACAGAATACTCTTCGGGATGTGAAAGTAGAATTAGGAATATTCTAGAATAATGATAAATGACTCAATTATCAAACAAGATTAGTTTTAATTTTAATAAAATAAACAACAAAATAAGAAGATAGACACAAGACAGTAAATTTACTCAATATTACAGGTATTCTTTTCCATTATTGTGTCAAAACGCCTTCAAAACGATTTCTATGCCTTCAAAATAAATACTTCAGACATTATATTCCATTCCCCCTCAATAGCAATCTTTTGGATATGAAGCTGCAATTGATTTGTTTTCTAAAACGCTTTATAAAGCGTAATCCAGAGGGTTAAGGTCTGGGCTTGATGAAAGCCAAAAGGAAACTCCATTTTTTTTCAGAAATTTATTTTTAGCTTCGTTTGGGCTTAAAAAAAATCATAGATTTTTGTCGTTTCTTTTTCTTGGTCACTCATATTGGTTTGAATTTTAATGAAAAACTGCATGAAAATAGAGGTAATCCTGGTAATTATATTTATCATGTTTTCTTCCAAAATTGAACTAATCAGACTAAAAAAAAACCTTCCAAATAATTCCGTATTTAGCCTCCACACTCTGTACTCCTCTGGTGGCTGACATCGTCTGGACTGCGGTTCTAGACCAAACATTGATTTGTTAAACGTTGCCCACAGTAAGAGATGTTAACATCGTCGACTCGTTTTTCTTTCAGCTTCTTGCCCTTTTGATGAATTCTACTCACGCTCTAGAACCATTTGTTTACAATTGTATGAATTGATAATTTTTTTGCAAAAACTACCAAAATCGTTGATTCTTACTTAAAGAATATTTTATGACTTTCATGGACACTGACTATAATCAATTAATAACATATACATTTACTAAACTTAGCTTTGATTGAATAAAGCTGTAATTAGGTTTCAAGTACTCGTTTTTTGAATAGAAAACCCCCTAAAATTTGAAAGACCAGAGTAGGCATATGAAGGCTGTCAACCTTCATATGTCTGTTCTGATTATGAAGCCCACGGAACCAAAGTATATCAGACGTCATAAAACATTTCAATTTTACAGTGAAGATTTACGTTTTTTTTCTGTATATGTCTACCAGGAATCAGGCTTTAGCATCACCAAGAACGCTACTTTGTCGACCAACATCGAAAGCAACATTTGTTTTTGATTTAACTGACTTGATTACATGTAAACCAGATAGATAAAATCAAGTTAATTCCTTTCGACCAAATGAGTGAGGCTCATTTGCTTTTTTTTAATATACACACATATGAATGGATAGCTATATGCGATGTGATCAAATAACTCTGTGTTGGAAAAAAAAATCTCGCTTTTGGTGGGATTAAGAATACATAAATATATATACACTGAAAAAGGCGGTAAGAAACTCCCCATCAAAAAATGCAGTATTGCTGGTGTGCATCTAAAGTGCATCTGAGGGCAAGGCTGAGGTTTTGCGCTCTGGTAAATGTAGAGTGCCATTTCATTAAAATTAGTCCACGATCCGCTCTGACCCAGAGTGGCAGTGCTGATAATTATCCCATCATTTAGTTGAATAAATCTGTTTAAAATCATTCTTGTTTAATAGAACCATTTGCAAGAAAATACAGAAGAAAAAAAAAAGAAGCAACTAATAATATAAGGTAAATTCAAATATACAATGAACTCGATTCTATGAGGCCTATCCATTAAAATAACCAAGATGGGTTTACATGCCTTTAAGATAAATAAATAAATCAATTAATCAGACGTAAGAAAAAGTAAATAATCAAAAATCATACGAAGAGCACAGTAATTGTCGCAATTTAGAATGCTGAAGAGCATCATACTCCGAACGTTTGGACCTGTGCTAAACATGATTTCATTATCACGTTCGCATGTTGTTGTTGTTTTTTTTTTTTTTTGTTGTTGCGATTTCTTAAACGAGTGGAGAGTAGTCATTTTGGATAAGATTTGTCAATTATGTAACAGATTAGAGAGAAGTGTTGAAACAGTCCTACGGCTATGAAGCAAGATGTTTTCTTTGGACCTAACTCTTCATGCGTGATAGAATGTGAAAGGATGATGACAAAAGATCAGAACACTATCTCTAAAAAGTTGTTTTTGACAGGAACACTGTCAATGTCAAGTTCAATCGTAACTATTTGAGGCAATTCGGAGAAACAGAAAGAACATTCGGAACAGTCGATCTTGACGTTGAATGCTCAAAAATCTACAATGCATATCCTTTTTTTCTGCAGCATCAGCATGTCATTTAACAATATTAACCCAATGACCGATAGAGGAGGACCGAAATTACCCCCCCACTCACTCTGTCTCTTTCTGCCCCTCTACCTTTCAGTAATTTCAACTAAAACTGATTCTAACTACTCTGCTTGCCCCAAGAAGCTCTGAATATATATGAGTTTTGTTTGTTTGTGTTTTATGACATATCAACATTTTTAGGTTATTTAATGCCAAATCCATATTTGTACAAGTAAACAGTGCTATTTCAAACAATTCAGTTTGGTTTAAGTACACATTTTAATTGTCAAAAACATTTCTATTTCAAACTATTCCGTTTAGTCAAGCAGTTTTAAGTCAAATAGTTCAGTTTAGTATAAGTATAGGTTTTGTTTACACATAAATCAATGTCAAACCAGTTCCATTTCAAACAATGCAGTTGCGCGTTAGAACGGTTTTAATGTCAAAAACATTTCAATTTCAAACAATTCAGGTTAGCATACAAAAATGGTTCTATTTTAAGCAATTCAGTTTAGCATAAGTACATAGTTTAGTTCTGCTTGATTAATAGATTGGACCTATCAGGTGCTACCACTCCTAGTCAGAGGGGACCGGGGAGCGATGGCAATGAAAGTGTACTCCACATTCCCCAAAGCTCCAGTATTACTTGAACCTCACCAACAGATTGTTTAGAGTCATATCCAGGTCACCCGTTGGGTGAGTTTTACCCCTCAGCAGAGAAGCAGTCTGTAATTCTACAGCCCTAGCCGACTGGGCAATATATGTGTTCTCTGCTTCCAACCAAAAAGTATGGATTTTTTTTTTACACCAACCAACTAACCGCCTAAAATATTAAAAAAAAATATTGATGGCTGTTAACCTATGGTCCCAGTAATATCATTGACTACAATATCTGAGAGAAAAAAATCGTTTCGTTTCTCTACAGATGTGAAATCCTATTTCGTTAACTAGGAAAACTTTTTCATCAAACAATTTTATAAACAACCAGACATCTTATCTTGTTTAGATACTTCTTTATACTTTTATACATATTCTATATTCAGAAATCCATGTTCATCCATATAAATGCATACTCTCCCTCCCCCTGTATTCATATAGATATATTCATGTCATTATGTGTATACGTTAATATATAGAAATGTAGGCATCTACGAATGAAGTCTAGTACGACAAGCCCCATTTGACTCCTCGTTAACAGTTTCTTTTTCCAAAGAAAATATTCCAGCTGAATGGTTGATTTTTTAACACTGAAAAAAGAAGGTCCAGGGTGTATTTCGTAGTAGACACGAATGGCGACCAAATTTAAGTAAAATACGAATTTAACACACGGTGACGCATACACACGCATGCAAAAACTCAAATTGAGACCCACGCACACACATATATATTCTAACCAGTAATAATCGGATGAACAAAAATTTCTGAGATCCTTTATATATATATATATATATATATATATATATATATATATATATATATATATATATATATATATATATATGTGTGTGTGTGTGTGTGTGTGTTTAAGAAAAAGTTGACTCACATAAATGTATAAAAGCTTCTAAAAATATTGTTCACATTGGTAAGTACGTACTGCAAGATTTAGCGAGATAAGATTGTTGATCGTTGTTAGTAAGCTTGATTCTCACTAAGTAATCCATTTTTCTGGCCTTGTACTAAACAGAGCTGAATGAAAACTGGTCATAAAAGGTTTATTTTATGATTTTCTACTTTTTTTTTTCTTTTTGATAAGTTTCTCGCTTAGAGTTAAATTAATATCTGAATATGAGAAAAAAAAACAAACGCAATTGCAGAAAACGTTATGGAAATGTATAAATGTAATAGCAAATTACAGCTGAATAAGGCACCCTACCGGAAGGCGCCGCTTTAGCGGATCACGCATACGATTAACTGAACAGCAAAGCGCCATTGATTGTTTACAGCGTCTGAACAAGCGCTGGAAAATCATGTTCAAATACTGACATTTTTATTTTACAACTACTTAAAGTACAGTATTCGCAAGACATTTTTCCCTTGTATCTTTATTTTAAATATTCTACTTCAATTTGTGTGGCCATTTTTTGGCACAGAAACTAATTCGAATGAATCAGTAATAACTTCTTCTTCGTCTTCTTCTTCTTCTTCTTCTTCTTCTTCTTCTTCTTATTATTATTATTATTATTATTATTATTATTATTATTTACTCCACTAGAGTTTTTCACATCAGTATAAGCTGATGGTTTTTCACTGGAGTTTGAGTGACAGCAAGTCTCCTCAAGTCTCCAGGACTCGTCTCAGTAATCTGGCCATCCTCTATTATTATTATTATTATTATTATTATTATTATTATTATTTACTCTTTTAGAGTTCTTCACATCAGCGTTAGCTGATGGTTTTTCATAGGAGTTTGAGTGACAGCCAGCGTCCTCAAGTTTCCATGACCCTTCTCAGTAATCTGGCCGTCTTCAATAACGCTGTTGTCTCAACTCATCCGCCAAATCATAATAATGATGATAATATTGTAAAAAACGTTTAAAAGCTGCAGGAATCTAATATGAACAATTTCTACAAAACGGCTTTTGATTATCCAATAATAATAGCCAAACGATCGGACCTTATAATACTTAAAAGAAAATCAGACAGAAAACTTGCAGAATTGTGGACTTTGCTGTCCCAGCTGACCACAGAGTAAAACTGAAAGAAAGCGAAAAGAAGGATAAGTACTTGGACTTTGCTAGGGGATTGAAAAAACTGTGGAACATGAAAGTGACGGTGATACCAATTGTAATTACAACTGTTCGTACAGTCACTAAAGGACTGGTACAAGGAATCGAGGACTTGGAAATAAGAAGACGAGTGGAGACGATCCAAACTACATTACTGAGATCAGAATACTGAGAAGGGTACTGGTGACTTGTGAAAGACCATCTGCTGCTGCTGATATATGAAAAAAAAAACTCTCTTAGAGTAAATAATATTAATCCAGACTCCAGAAGTGTTGATATCAACCAGAACACCAAAAACAGTTCTGAAGACTTGAGGAGACTTGCTAATACTCAGATTCCAGTGAAAACCATCAGCTAACGGTGGTCTGAAGGATAATAATAATAATAATAATAATAATAATAATAATAATAATAATAATAATAATAGTGAAGAACAAGAAGGAGAGTACATGTCTGTTGATGGAAATGTATGTCTATCTCTAAAGAAACACCTCACTGAACACCGCAGAAAAATATTGAGAAATATAAACATGTAGGAATAGAAAGAAAACAAGAGCACTGTTGGTGATAGGTGTTTAAGGTCGGGTTTGGTTTGGTTTGGTTGTGTTTGATAACATACCAACTCTTGTGGGTTATTTAATGTCATATCTTATTCTATACATTTGTAAGGTGTACATGATTTGTAAGTGAATTGTTTGTAGGCAATAATATTTTTTAACGAGCCAAAAATCATTTGTTTGAATCATTTCAAGTATTGATATCCAACATTCATTAAATCATTCGCCATTATTTGTTCATTTGCACATATTTAAATGGTTCCATTAATTTCAAAGTAATACTGATGATTCAATTTCAAATATAAATAATCAAATATTTTTATTCGAAACATAAATAGGGAACCTTAACAGGTATTCACACTGCAGGCCAGAGTGTACCTAGAAGTAATGGCTATGAAGGGCTACTCCACATTACCCAATGCTGCAGGACTAGGGCCTCATTGACACAGACACTTATATATATATATATATATATATATATATATGCCTGCACAATCATAAATAATCTAAGTAGGTCTCACCTAAACGGATCATCTGGATAATTCCAACAATAGGAGAGTTAGACCAAGACACATTTTATTGATTAAAATATCACTAAGAAAAATAAAATTAGTTTAAAAAATGAATAAACAAACACAAATGCAAAAAAAAGGTCAAATCAAACTCTGACTTACCTAGTAAGTTGCTAACTTTTCTTGTGCCTAAAAACATTAAGTATTTCCGACCTTTGATTGAGTAATTCATTGGGATTATTGCTAGAAGTTTATATATATATATATATATATATATATATATATATATATATATATATATATATATATAACTTTTATTAACCATTTAGTTTGAGCAAAGTTGAAAAATGTTTTTTACCCTGATTTAAGAGATTATAAATAATTATTATCGACCGGTCCTATCAAACTGAAGTGCCTTACTAATCTCACAGTAGAACTGGAACCTGAAGGACTATCCAACATTCATTATTTCATTCACCATTATTTGTTTATTTGCACATACTTAAATGGTTCTAGTAATTTCAAAGTAATACTGATTATACAATTTCAAATATAAATAATCAAATATTTTTATTCGTAACATATATATATATATATATATATATATATATATATATATACCTTGAATACACACGTTCTTAAACGAGTGCCAGTAGGTGTCGTCAGGGAGGTTTTAATCTTCTAGGTCATTGGGGAGTTTCGGGTCTTTCAACATCATACTCCCCTCACCAGAACGAGCCCTCAGAGATTATCAATTTCTGAATTATCTACCGTATACAACGTATATATATATATATTCGAAACATATATATATATATATATATATATATATATATATATATATATATGATTCGTCTAATTTGGATAGTTTTCGTGATGGGTGGTAGGTGGCCGTACTGCTGTTGCGTTCACCTGCCATCGTAGCCAGTTATCAAGAGAGTTATTTTCATACAAGCTGATGTAGAAGTGTGGCATTGCCTCAAATTTGATGTTATTCAAAGTAGGGATCATCTACCTTTTCATCTACCATATATGGCAGTAGCTCTAATACCAAGAGGATCAGTCCCGATCATTCTGGCGACAGATTGATTTCGGTCTGGACCTCTCCAGTTGCTGGGTAGCACTTCGCCGGCCGTGTTGTCTGGGGCACGGATCTGGCTGAGTGTGTCTCGGTGCCTGGAGATTTCCTTCGGTCTCAGGTGGCCTTCCCCCCAGGCTATTACCCCCTTCGGGAGGGTTGGGTTGATCCCCCGGCGTGTGAGGCGCCCTTAATAAGGGGAAGGCCTTAGGCATTTTTAGGAAATGCCGTGCGCGTGTGGGCTACGGCCCTGCGCCCAGACCTACCTAAAAAGGCCTTGTGTCACACTTGCCCGTTAGGTGGGGCGTGCAACAAATACCCCAGTCCAGATCAGTCTGAGACCA
>CAUZXS010000211.1:12500-50881 GCA_963585895.1 Sepioteuthis lessoniana
AAAAAATGGCAATAAGAAGAAAAAAAATAAATGGAAATGACCAGGTGACTGAATTCATGGAAAAGTCTTTGACTATTCGTGAGTTGTCGGGCTTTCTTGGTTATTGAAAGAATTTCACATTAGTACCATAGGATTATTCATTCTTTTGCTTGACTGAAGGTCGTATCTGTTTAAAGTCCAGAGGTTACAAGATATTTTGTTTTCTTATTTATTTAGTTTATCTGTCTTTTGTTACAAGACAGACAAATGCTTTATACAATACACTTTATTTCAGCACGAGAATTGATTATTTGATTATGTTGTTTCTAACATAGTTTAACCTGATGTCTTAAAGCACGGCAAAAGAAAACAGTCAAAGATGACATAAAATTGACTAGGATAACGTCTAAATTCGGACCGACTTAAAATGAACAGTACCCTTCTCCAATCAATTCCACATGTTTAAGACTCATCACTGTTATTAGATAAACTATAAAACTCCAAAATCGGATGTCTATTTCTCTGGCTAGGACAATGGTTAACTATAAAATTTTATGTACAATATGAATATATTGCAAATAATCTTACTCTTGAAATGTACTGGAGATCGTTTTACTAGTAAAATCTATTGTGAATATCACTGTTTACATTAAAAAGCAAGAATAATACCTAATTTAGCATTAAAGCTTTGTAACTTTCTTATTTGTTTTTATGCTAATTATTGCTTAAAGCAATGCTGTTCTCAATTTGAATGTGCACTGAACATCACGAATCTGAGATAGTATTTAGAAAAGTAGCTGTTCGAAAACAGCTATTATATATAGGACTAGCATTGACCTTATCAAAAGGCGGGATTATTTACGTATAGAATTGACATATCTGCCTAAGTTTAGATTTGGGTTTCTGTGCACTTTTCAAGCGATGAAAATGTCACCATGGCCCAGCGTTTCTCCGGGAGATCTGTGCCTAAAAACCAGGGTTGTAATGTACATTTAAAGAAAAACAAAAACTACTAGATTTATATAATTACACTTTCTTTAGCATCCTTATTTATTTTTAAGCTATAAAAATTAACTAATTTGGGCACTGATTTGGTTACTTTGTTTTAATGGCATATCAACTCTTTTTAGGTTATTTAATGCCAAAGCCATTCTCCTAGAAGAACAGTAATGGTACTATTTAACCCATAGCCGAGAGGAAAAGGGGTTTCATACCTTTCCCAAGGGTATTTGCCAGAAATTGAACGTAATAGCGCGCCTGGAGTACGAACTCGCGTGCTACGATTCCGCAGTCCATCGCTTTAACCATTACACCACGTAGACACCCCCTTTGGTCACTGAGTAATTTCTTGTGTTATTTACGGACTTGATAACTTTTTATATGACTGTTAGATAAATTTATTGACTTAAACTTGAAAAATCTATGGCAGATGAAGGTGTCAGTGATACCATTAATAGGTGGAGTGATCGGGGCAATCTTGACTGGCTTGAAAAAAAATTAAAGGAAATGGATATCCATGGATATTTAAACTATCCATTTTACAATACAACTGAAAGTTCTTCACCAGTTTTGAAACTTTCGGTAAATAGTAGGGGAGGCTAAGCACTTTATTCTTGGTAAGACAACCAATGTAGGAGACTCAAATCTCTGAATTTAAAACCAGGGGTATTTCGTTCACTAATTAACCTTGTGTCGTATCCGACCAAGGCGATATATTAGACCTAAAGAAATATTGGTGTCACAGTGGGTGTCATCATTAATCATATTGCATTTGATACTGTTCTTTATATATATATATATATATATATATATATATATATATATATATATATATATATATATAATACTGGTTTATATCAGTCTGAGTTTTTCGTGAAAAAAGTAATCATTCTAGTTAATTGATTAGGCTACCCGAGTCGAATACTAATCAAGTCTGTTTACATTTCACATAGAATTGATACTCCTGAGAAAGTTGCGTAAATAGTTGGACAGGATGTTTTTTATAATATTAGTGGGGCAACCGGTCTTGGAGAAGGAATTGAAATCAGTTGCCGACTTGGACAGGAATAGGCTTCTTCAGGCTCTCCCTGTTCAAGACACGCTACATGAATAGCACCACTACCACTAGTTTACGAGACCATTGAAGAATATGATGTCTTTTATTTTTTGGTTATTTTATTTATTGGAAAACCAACCCTTGTAGTTTATTCAATATGAAATCTTGTTTTTCTTTTTGTTCATATGATTTATAAGTGAATAATTTCTCTATAAATATTTTTGTTATTAAATTATTTGTAAAGGCAAGAGTCAAAATGTAGTAGACATTTTTGTCTTTTTTTCTTTTAATAAAGTGAGACAGAATATAATGGTTGATTTTGTGTTTACTGTATACTGGGAAGAATAAAAACAACTTTTTAGATAAAAATATAATCTGCTTCTTTTCTTTTCCTTCTATAATGAAATGTACGAAATAGAGGAATGAAAGAGAGGGTCGAAAGTGGCTGAGCTTACATACACACAGAGGCGAGATATCTTCGGTGAACCGCTTCTTCTCCGTTTTCTTTCGCGAGATTAGTTCACGGCTAACTCAAAACATTTAATCATCTCAGCTTCTACCCGTTTATCGGCGTTAGGGTATTCTCAAGGCACCCATCTTCTTTCTTCTGGGATCCAACTCACTTTCGACTTCAGAGTGTCTGTTTTTTTATCCCGCTTCTCACAAAATCACCTTTTGTTTGCACTTCTCTATTTCCACGTGTCGGACAATAACGAGAGGGGTTTAATCATCTTAATTTCCAACCGCTTTCTTGCTTTAACGAGTCACGTGCAGCGCAAGCCTTTCTCTACTTCTTAATCCAGTGCAGTCTGGTGCCAGGCCAGCACCCAGAGTGGCCTGATGTCTAGTTTCTCTTCTACCGTATCTTTTGTTCTCCCTAGTTCCAAAATCTTCTGTGGTTATATAATTTTCAGGAAGCATACGCAGTCTTCGTGATCACACTTCATTCTGTCATGCCAACCATACAATTCACGTGGTATCTCTGCTGTGTTTTGTTGACCTTAGAACACAGGAAAACATCGTGTTATGCCACACACGTAACATACACGGAATGTCAAAGTCAGTATTCTACATGTTATATTGATTGAAAAACTGATTCAGAGTGAACCTGGCAGCAATGGCAATAAAGGGGTACTCCTCACTTTCCAGAGCACCAAAATCAGAGTGTTGACATCGGATGTAGTTTAATATCGCACCCATTTTAGTGGGACCTTACTCCTCATCAAGGGATACAACTACCGCATTCAAAGCACCACCAACTGTGAGGTTATTATTCGTGTGGATCTATATATTCTTTGAGGCATTGTTATAATTTTAAATAAACTTTTTTGTAGTTCTTAGTTTGCATATAGGTTCGTAAATTTCTAACTGAAAATAGATTATGCTTTTTTTTTTTTCACTTTGTAAGTTTGTATTGATCGGAATTTGTTCAATTATCCTTATCAGCTTCTTTATCTGGCGAAATTAATATCAAATAAAAAAAGAAAGAAGAAATCCTGAAGTATTAATTTGCGTTAATTCGATCTCAGACGCCATTAATCAATTAATATTCAATTATGTCTAATTGCGTCCGTGTATGGGTAAGAGAACTAGAGATACTGTCTTCATAACTGGGATGTTATCGTTATAGATACAATTAACTTGTCTGATTATACTCCGATTATATTCAAAACTGACATCAATTAAATGAAAAAGACAAATCAAGAGTTAAATCGAAAACAATACAAATAAATAAAATAACATATTCATTTATACAATAGACATATTCATACACAGTTTCTTTTTTTTTGCTGTTGGTAGACACGGGATAGCGTAAAAACAATGTAATAAATAAATCAAATTTAATAGTATTGAAACTAAAATGAATAAAAATGTATTATATGAAAATGAATACGCATTGATGTAGTTGAGTATATAAAGGAGTGTGGATGCAGCAAAAATTCTAAATAAGCACACAGGTTCATAGACACAGTTGGAGCCACTTTGAGAGCTCAAACAATAATTAAATTCAATTCTATCGTGTTTTGTTGCTTTAAACTCAGAAAACTGAAGAACGTGGTTAAGTAAATTGCCGTTGGGTAGTGATTAGTGAGCTAAATCAACCGATAGTTACGACGAGGAAATTCGTTCAATCCTTATTGGATCCTAAACAATTGTTAAATTAAATATATATGCCAAAGAAGTAACGGAACTGGGTTTCCTCTGTGAACTATATATGAAAGAGGGATACGTGGACTGTTTGATCCTCTAACATCATATCTTAGGAGTATATAATGTAATCTTAACTTTTTCCAACCGTTGCTTTTTTTGGCTCAGTCGGTCGGGGCTCATCTCCGTAGAAGGGTAAGACCCTCACCAACGAAAGTCCTGGATATAATACTAAACACTCTGATGGTGAGGTTTCAGTACTGCGGGAGCTGTGGAGAATGCGGAGTACCCCTTCATTGTCATCGCTTTCAGGTCCCGGAGTGGTAGCACCTGATAGGATTCTATCAATGGAGCAAATGGAACTAAAACGTGTAATTATGCTAAACTGAATTGTTTGAAATTAACTTTTTTGACATTTAACTGTACGTAAACCAAAAATCTGTGCAGTTATGCTACTCTGAATTGTTTGAAATAGAACTGTTAACATGTTTAAATAAACTATAATGGTTGATATTGTTATATAGTCATATGCAGATTCACATCTACATATACGCACATACTTATGTAGAATAATTCACAACGACACAATGATAAGGTCAGACGCAGGAAGACTTCTTTATAAATATATGTACCTCTCACTTTATTGTAAGGGTTCGAAAAGGGTTACTCAAGGTTTGCGTGTAGGAGGGAGTTGGAGACCGAACATAACTGCAACATTTTGACCCCTACTCTTTTGGCCGTCAGCGTTGTCTCTTTCTTGTTCTCTTGATGCTCAACCGGAGGCCTAGCGGCCCAGCTCTCTGCTGGATGATGGCTTTCTTTACTGCATCTTATCAGCATCTTCTCTGGACCCCAACTCATCAGGACCCCAAGCCCCTTTGGCCTGATATGGCTTTCCCTACCACTCTCGTCTATAACTCCTTCTCCAACTGTCACTGGAACTGTCTTTACTTCTGTCTTGACTGAGTTATATAATAGTTCAACGCCCACTCAGTCGCCTACTGGATCTTTGAAATCGCATGTTTTACCGTCATCAAGCGGAAATTACTGTCATGCAGTTCACAGGTCACTCTCTTCCGGTGCATCAGTATATGAGTGTACCATGGGAATTTTTTTTACCTCGTCCCATTTCGTCAGCCAATTTCCGCCCACGCGATTTCCTCTCATAACTACCATTAGAATGTGTCCCCCCGACTCCGGTGCATCACCTTGGAATGGCATTTTTGGTCGGGTCGAAGGTCAAAATACCACAATATGCCATAAAAACAAACCAAACCAAACCATATCGTGGCTCTTTTTCACTTGCTTTTATTTATATCTATTTTTCAGATTGTTCAGTAATGAGCGCTGAGGAATCTATGATGAGCACCAAGCAACAAAAAAACCTAAAAACACTGTTATAATCACAGAAAATACTCCAGAAAGTGTATGAAGAAAATACCATGTAGCACACAAGTAATTTTGAGTGGTACAATAAGTTTAAAATTGTAGCGTGGAGTTGGAAGATGACTCAAAGGCTGAGAATCCTTCATCAAGTAGGACATAAGTATACGTCGATTAGGTTAGGCAGGTGGAATGTGGTGATTGGTGGATGACTGTTCAAATGATCACAAGTCAGCTGGATATGAAAAAGGGCAGTGTTTGAAAGATTATGACCGAAGATTTCGGGATGTGGACAGTCTGGGTAAAAATTGCGCCCAGATTCTTGAATGATGATCAGGAGTGCACCATGAAGGTAAGTCAGGCTATTATCAAGTGTCATCAAACTGAACCAGAATTGGTTCTTAAAGTCATCACTGATGATAAGACTTAAGATCTGGAAGTTAAATCAGAGGAAATCACCAAAGTTGCCGAGGCCGGAGAAAGCAAGACAGCAAAAGCCAAAGGCAAAGTCAGGTCTATCACAGTCTTATTCATGAGGAGCATGATTTGCAGTGAGTTCTTGCCACGATACCAGACAACCAATCGATAAGTCTATTAAGAGACCCTATGGTTTCTAGACCACGACAAAGCAACTGCTCACTATTCCCTAGTCGAAAAGAAAAATTACCACACTAAAAAGAAAAACCTCTCTATTCACCTATTCAGAACCTTTTTTCTTTTAAAAACCTAAAAAAAACATCATGTAGCGCGGGTGGGTGAACGTGAGTATGCCATCAAGAAACCTATAACAACAGAGCTAAAGAGTATAAAGAAGAATGGAAAAGTGGATTAGAGCCGATTAGGATTAAATGGTTTCCTATATATATATATATATATATATATATATATATATATAAAGCTCCTTCGGTCGTTATTATCAATAATTTTGATTTGTATATTACATCATTATCTTTTAAGAATTAAGGTGTATTTTGATATTGCCTAAATAGATAACTAGACGATATTTTTTGTTCATTATAAACTGCTTATAAAAATGGTTTGGAGTAAACTTAGTTTTGCGATATATATATATATATATATATATATATAGAGAGAGAGAGAGATACAGATAGAGGGATAGATATTTTAGTTTTAAGAGGAAAAGAACTGCTCATAAAAATGTTAGAGGTACACTTATTTATCAGCGATGAGATAGATAAATAGATGGATTATTCCAAGTGAAATGTAGATAGATTGATAGATAGATATAATTCCTATTATGTACAGAAATTTGCAATGACCTGACATTTTTCGGTCCCCAAATGAATAAACGAAGAAGGTTAAAAAGGTGTATGATCTTTTGAAACAAGGAAATCGATTTTTACCGTCAGTTTCTCTTATTCACAACGCAATGGAGTACGCTGACCGATATTTATTCAAGCACGGGTCCTTGACCACAAATAAATATAACAACAATTCACCCGTCTTCGACTTAACCTCGGACCTGAGATTCGCATTTTTACCGGGAATTCACTTAGTTCTCTTCAGCCATAATCATGATAGCAGTTGAAATGATGCAATGGGCAGTAGAAGAGGAAGATCAGTTGATTGAGATAACGGTTTTTTGGGTAAAGACATATAGTAGCGAGATTAAAATTTAAAGAATATAAAGACCAGAGATAAAAACAACAACAAAAGGTGTGTGTGTGTGTGTGTGTGTGAGAGAGAGAGAGAGAGAAAGGGAGAGAGAGAGAGAAAGGGAGAGAGATAGAAAGGGGGGAAATAAAGGAAAGTCAGAAACAGACTGAAAGAAAGCAAAAGATAAAAAAAAAAAAAATAGAGGCTTTAATGAAGAAGGCAATAGAGAAAGACCTAAAAAGAAATTATAATTTAAAAAAAAAGATAAATAACAGAAGGAAGTGTAAGGAAAGGAAAAAAGGAAAAAAAAGAGACTGTGAAAAAAAAGGAAAATGAAAAATAATTTTCATGCAAAAGAATCAATTACGTTATTCTTTTTAAAAAGAGGATTAGAAAGAAAGAAAGAAAGAAAGAAAGAAATTGCCAATAAGAAAGAAAAATGATGCAAGGAAGAGCTGAGAATTAATTGTTGTATCATAGTAATCATTATCAAGATAACATGTATCGGTCACCCAGTGAGTCTCAAATGCAAAACTAATTATCTGATATGGTAGATTACTACCGTCTACTTTATGTAGATACTCCCAAAAAGAAATCAAAGTATATCAGTAAGAAATTACACACACACACACACACACACACACATATATATATATATATATATACTTTCATTAAGAAAAAAACACAAAGCGGTCATATCAGGATTATAAATTTATTTCCATCCTGTTATGTGTACACATAACAGGATGGAAATAAATTTATAATCCTAATATGAACGGTTTGTGTTTTTTCTTAAAGAAATTATTGCTCTGTAATGTCTGTTACATTGAGCTCTTTACAAGGAAAATTTAAATGCTCACTCTTGAATGGTTTTTTTCTTCCAAATCCTGTTTAACTGGACCAAATAATATATATATATATATATATATATATATATATATATATATATATATATATATATATATATATATATATATATATATATATATATATATATATATATATATATATATATATATATATATATATATATATATAATCGTACGAAATGGACACGTCGACACGAGTTCAAATCCTGGACAAGACAGATGGCATTTCACATAGCATTAATACCCTAGCCAGCTTAGGGTAAATAGTAGGACAGCCTAGGTTCTCCAGCCTTGGTGTGGCAACTAGTCTAGAAGAAGGAAAACTCTGAATTCAAACCTGTTAAACTTCGCTTAAGAAATTATCCTGCCCAAGCAGAGGGGTTGGTAAATATATATATATAGGGTCATTTAATACATTTGTTTAATTTTGCCTTAGGAGTTAGCAATGAGAAACATTGCTTACAGTTGTACCGTTTTCAAGGGAATCTAGATCGATGGGTCCGTTCATGCTGCCAGGAAGACCCTCTTTACTAACCGCTACGCATGAAACGTTTTTTCACATATGGGTCAGTGCATTTCCACATAACTTTTCGAATCAACCTCGAAGTATTAAAACAATGAGTAGCCCATTTGAAAATACTATTTTATACTGAAACATACTTCTCCGTACATATCACATATTCTTTTGTACGTGGTCTGTACATCTCAGCAAGCAAAACCTCTTGACAAACATCAGTAAAAACCCGTTTGATTGGGCATCATTTTGAATAGCTTCAAAACAATTTTTTGTGAGAGTGAAATAAACTTTGCTATAAACAATTTCCAGACAATGCTAAATTTACAATTTTGAAAAAAAAAACAACTTTTTTTTCTTTTTTCTAATTAAAATTCCCCTTATTGATTTGATCACACACATACACACACAGTGACACACACACACACACACACACACATGCACACACACATACATTTATGTGTGTGTGTGTGTGTGTTGTTGGGTAGCAGTCTTTCATTTAAACATGTTTGATTAAATAATAAAACATATTTTGTTGATATAATTTCATTAAAATTCTTTCAAGTTTCCTGAGAAGTGTCAGGTTTCAGGTTGGAATTGGAAGTTTTTCTTTAATATCCCAGCTTTCTTGATAATATTCTATTTCCGTTGATAGTGTTCTGTTTTTAAATTCATCAGCAGAACAGTGTTATCCAACTCTACGTTTACGTAATTTTGTCATGTTATAAAAGAAAACTTTCAAAACTCTTTAAAAACATTCTTTATACATGCAAGGAACACTTGATATTGGCCTAGGAAAAGTCCGAAATCGCTCGGGACAAACAATCTTGGTAAATTCATCTACCAATTCCAATCAGAAACCAAGACATATCAGGAAACTTGAAAGGATTTTAATAAAATTGTATAGACAAAATATGTCTTTATTATTTTATCAAACATGCATATATATATATATATATATATATATATATATATATATATATATATATATATTGAGCACTCTGGCGAAGGAATTTTCGGGTGCTACTCACATTTTGCAAAGCTCTTCGAACGAATTGGGCACTCTGGTATCCGGTCTGGTAGAAAATGTAAACAAACGAACGCTTCTTCCTTAGCCAACGTGGTACGCTTGTTAGTCGAGCGGTCAGATATTATATCTAACGTAACGTTGGGCGGGTTTTGATCCCAGCTTCAAGCGTCCTACGTGTCTAACCACACTGAAGATTTGTGATACAACGAAACAGTCTGTCTGTGGATGACAATATAAATATTTATGTATATATATATATATACACACCCTCACATATATATATATATATATACTGTCACAAAGTTCATCTTTGTGGAATATGGCATTTTCGGCAGGTCATGTCCCTTAGCTATGATAGCTTGCTCAAATTGTCAATGATTTGTTCTCTTCTGATAACCTACTGCTGAGACCCTTTCCAAAAAGTTGTTGAGTTCAGTGATAACACGGGAAAATGGAGCCATCCTTATCTATTTCCTTACACACAGCGTTTGCATGTATGTGTATATGTTTGTGTGTCTCCGCACGTTAAAGAATGAAATAAATGAAAATATATATATATATATATATATATATATATATATATATATATATATATATATATATATTATACACTGAAAAAAATTGTTGAGTTTTGATTACTCGGGGAAATGGAGCCATCCCTGTTTATTTCCTTATACAAATCGTGTGTGTGTGTGTGTGTGTGTGTGTGTATGTGTGTGTGTGTGTGTGTGCATGAGCGTTCATATATATGTCTGTGTATGTGTGTTAATAATAAAACGAATGGTCAAAACCCATGGTAAATCCTACGGAAATTTGAGTTCATTGATCACAGGGGGAAATCGAGCTATTACTGCATACGTACGCCAGTGTGTGAGAATAAAATAAACGAAAGAACAAAATATCTGCTAATCACTTCGAAAAATTGCAGCCAATTTGTCACTTACCGTATTCAAGTAGGTATATAGCATGGCACCGGTTATCCATTTTGTGTTTGAGTCACACGTGAGGTTAGTCAAAGGTATGGTAGACTGCTTTGCCATATCTTCTAGACCTTTGGCGAAGAGGTAGACAGCATCAAACATCAGAGCTGCTTCGTACTGCAAAAGTAATGAGAAAAAGAAAACGAACTTTTAATGCGTGAAATGAAAATAATGCAAAGATTTATTTGTTATCTTAAGATATTTTGATCTGTTGCACTTCTTCTTCATCAGATGTGAGTTACCTTAATCCTTGCATCATCTGAGCAACAATATCAACTTTGAGCACCCCGAAATAAATCATTTGATCTCTGTATATGGGTCAGAATACTCGGGTATTTCCAAGTGTTGGGTTTGATGCAGATCAAACAAAAACTGTGAAGTCATTTCAGCGTGATTTTGCTGTAAGGCCAACCGTTTGAAACAGTATTAATGGCAATATTATAAATGCATAATAGGCCAGGTTTGAAGAACATAGATTTAGCGGTCCATAAAGTGAACACGATTTAACCCAGTGTTTCAAAACAAGGTCTGTACCCAACTCTTTCAGGGTGATGTTATGAGATTAAAAAAAAAAAAAAAAAAAAGAAAGAAAGAAAAAAATGAGAGTGATCGCAAAAATGAAAGAAAAAAAGAAAGATATTATAAAAAGAAAGAAAGAAAGAAAGAAAGAAAGAAAAAAAGAAAGAAAAAAGATAATATTATAAAGTATGAAAAAACCATGAATTAGAAAGTAAGAAAGAAAGAAAGAAGGAAAGAAAGAGGCTGTATAAAATAAGGCTAGAAAAAAAGTGAGAAAGATAGAAACAGATTATATAAAAGAAAAAATAACGAAATGAAATGGAAAGAAAGAAAGAAAGAAAGAAAGAAAGAAAGAAAGAAAGATATTTTAAAAAATAAAGAAAAGAAATGAAAAAAAAATAAAAGAAAGAGACAGTAAAAGGAAGAAAGAAAGTATTGAAGGAAAGAAGGAAAAAATTGAGGGTAAAGAAGCGAGAAAGAAAATAAGAAGGAAACAGATTAAATGAAAGAAGCAAAAAAGAATGTGCAAGGAAAAAAGAAAGAGAAAAAGAAAGATAGGACAGAGGAAAGAAACAGACAGTAAAATGGAAAAAGAAGGAAAGAAAGAAATAGAGAAAATGCTCCATAAAAGAAGGCTTGAACTTAAGAGACAACGATAGAAACATACTAAAGAAAGAAAGAAAGAAAGAAAGAACCAAAGATAAAAACATATTATAAAAAAGAAAGACAAAAAAGTAAAAAAAAGTAAAAGAAACGAAAGGAAATGTAAGGAAATTAGATAAATTAAAAGCAATAATTTGAAAAAGATCGACGGAAAAACCGTAAAACAAAAAATAACGTAAGTTTAATTGAAAGAAAGAAAGAAAGAAAGAAATCGAAAGAAAAAAAGAAAAAAAAGAAAAGAAAGATAGCAGCAGTTTTCATTAAGATATCATTTTACGGTTAACTCGTTTAGGAGGGACTTGTGCAAATTTGTATATGATCATCTGCAAAGTGTTTATTAGGGAAGAACAATAGCTTATGCTATCAAATTTGATAGAGTTAGCATTAACTGAGAGTGAACATAGCACACTCTAGTGGTAAAGGTGGGCAGCTTATGGGTCCTAAAAGATATATGCATCCAATAATTTTAAAGAGTGTTACACTAAACACCAACTTTTATTGAAAAAATTGCCCTATCGATGGGGCTTAGCATACACTGACTGCATTTCTTGTAGAATGATGACTCCCCTCGCCGCTCACCACCCAAAAAGAAGGGATATTTTGAGAATGATGGTAAACTCTATCGGATGATGAGGTTTCATTTCTGTAAAGATAAGTAGTGTAGAATAACCTTGGTGACCAATTTCCCTAAATACCCGGAGTGAGAGTACCTGTTGTGGTACCCATTCTGGATAAAATATATGTTTGAAAATTATTAGTATTCGTATCGCGTGCAAATAAAACAAATCTAAACATACAATGAACGAGATTCCCAAACCTCTTGGCATAAAATAACTCTAGACGAGTTGACATGTCATTAAAATCAATCTTCTAATACAACCGTATGCCAGATTAACGTAAGCTGAAAAACCATGGAAAGAGGAGGTATTCTATGGCAAAAAAAGGGAGAGAAATACATTCTGATTTGAAATGATGACAATATGCATTTCACTTCAGAAAACTTTCAATATCTTAGGAAATACATTGTTTCCCTTCGTGATTCAAGAGCCGAGAACTAGCGGCTATTCAGGTTTGTTTTTATTGTCAAGTCGAAGAGATGAGTCAAAGTTAACCCTAAAGGCAATATTTCTCATCCCTTTACTTTCTTCTTTTCTTTTCTTTTTCTTTTGTACATGCACTCAAGATCAAGCACCAGTAAACTGATCACTCGATTTCACCCACTGCACCAACCATCAAATGCAGTTTGCTCCTTTGTGGCTGGATTTCCGCAATGATCAATTGACGGTTTCTAAAATACGAAAGTGTATTCAGAATCACTCTGTAGTTGAATAACTTAAGAGCGATCTCAATCTATAAAAGGATCTGGTAGGCCTTCAAAATGACAGTTATCTCATTTACTAAAAAGCGATTGCTGCTTCAGCCATTAAAATCTTGTTTCTAAATAGTGTGTAACACTCTCGTGATTTTATTTCTCTTCTCTTGTGTTACCATTATTTCACGTCGACTCACATTCTTCAAAATTTCTTATCATTTCGATCAACACCTCTCTCTCTCTCTCTCTCTCTGTGTCTCTGTCTCTGTGTTTTTCTTTCTGTTCTTCGTATTCTTTTGAATTCTAACGTACCATAATATGTATTTAGCCCCTAAACAGTAATGCCAATCAACTGTTTTTCTTTTGTGTAGAACATTACATCATTTCAACATCTAATATGTTTAACTAATTAATAATTACATTTTAAATATTTTCAGATTTCTAGGCTTACTCAATAATCTTGACTGTATTATATTTTTTATTTTCTCTGTATTTGAAGAAAATTACATATATATGTGTGTGTGAATATGGATACTATCTCTCTCTCTCTCTCTCTCTCTCTCTCTCTCTCTCTCTCGCACACACACACACACACACACACACACACACACACACATATATATATATATATATATATATATATATATATATATATATATATATATATGAGCATTAGCACAAAATGAAACACAAACAGTCCACTCAGTCTTTTAACCTAAGATGCTGATTGCTCTTCTTACGACTATAGCCGTTACCCTAAGCACGCTGCAAAGTCTGAACCATTCGCCACGAGTAGGATGGTCAATTTTAAAGCGCACTAAAGCCAGTTGAATTTAAGGATTTTTCTTCTCCTTGACTGATTGTTTCAACAAAATGAAAGAACGTAGTCTGCCCTGCTATTTATCCATAGTCGGAAGGTGAGTAAAGGTAGATTCACGCCTTTCCCAAATTTATTAGCGAAAATTTTAAAAAAAGACAAAACAAACTAGCGCGTACAGGATTTGAACTCAGTTCAAAGTTTTCATTATCTACGAGGAAAATCACACCATATGCGTTCTATTCGATATATGTAAAAAAGCAACAAGAAGCTCTCAGTACAAAAACAGAGATAAAAACCGAAACATTGGAAAACTAAAAGAAAGAAAGAGATACAGAAAGATATTCAAGTAAACGTATGTATGTATGTATGACTGAAGAGAAAGAATTAGGCAGGAATATATGGAGAGAGAGAGAGAGAGAGAGAGAGAGAGAGAGAGGAGTGAGATTTCAGCTAGATTGTTTGGTTGGTTGTTTGGATCTCATGCCATATCAACCTTTATAGGTTATGTAATGCCAAATCCATTTTCATACAAGTAAACGGTTTTGTTTCAAACAATTTGGTTTAGTATAAATAGACAGTTTAATTGACAAAATAATTTATATTACAAGCCATTCAGTTTAGTCAACAAGTTCTAATTCAAACAAGTTAGATAAATATAAGTATAGTTTTTGTTTACACAGAAAAATGTCAAAACAGTTCTATTTCGAACAATTCTGTTTAGCGTAAGTACCGTTTCATTGTCAAAACAATTCGATTTAGTATAAGTACGCAGTTTACCTATCAAAATAGTTCTATTTAAAGTCTGGTTTCGTTTATTGGCATATCAATTTTTGTTGATTATTTAATGCCGAAGCTATTCCCCTTGAAGAACAGTAGTGATACTATTTAACCCATAGCTGGGAGGATAAGGGGGTTCATACCTTTCCCGAGGGAATTTGCCCGAAAGTGAACGTAATAGCACGACTGGAGTACGAACTCACTTAGAACGATTCCGCAGTCCATCGCTTTAACAATTAGTCCACGAGGACACCCTGCCCTATATGAAGTAATTCAGTTTAACATAAGTACGCAGAATAGTTCTATTTAAGCGATAGATAGAGCCCTATCAGATGCTACCACTCCAGGCCAGAGTGGACCAGGGAGCAATGGCAATGAAGGGCTGCTCCAGGTTCCTCAAAGCTCCAGCATCACTGAAACCGCACCATCAGATTGTTTAGTATCATATACAGGACACTCGTTACTCTTCTTTAATTGTTTTCTTACATCATTCGCGTCTTCATTTTAATTCCTTAAATTATTCTTGACTTTTATCAAGTTCGGTTTCCTTTTGGCATATTTCTCCCGGAATAAAATCCTCATGTCGTCGGGGTTAATGCACTGTACCGCCACACACTTGTAAGTCAGTTCGAGCGCCAGTCGTGATAATACATTCACCTTTGGACAAAAACCCGTGGGAAAAGCATGGTCTTACACTACTACAGTTCATCTTGAAGGTTGGTTTGAACAGTTGATAAGACACGAAAGTTGATATGCCATTAAACAAGCACAAATTAACATGGATATTTGATCACTTTTGTAAAGTTGCATGTATATATGTATATATAATTATTTGCATTGGTGTAACATCAGGTATTTTACAACTAGTGAGAATCAAACTCACTTGTTAATGCAACTTGAAAAAAGATCACACCACGTGGAGTGCCCGATGTATATATATATATATATATATATATATATATATATATATATATATTATATATATATATATATATGCCCGTGTGTGTATGTTTATAAGTATGTCTGTGCGCTTGTGTGTCTGTGAGTTTGTATGCATGTGTGAGTGTATTTAGGCTTGTGTGTGTGTGTGTGTGTGTGTGTGTGTGTGTGTGCAAGTGTGTGAGAATAATCAGTTGAAAAGGAAAAGGAAAAGACAGAAAACTCCTTCAAGAACAAACAAATATCATAGAACCCTCGCCACACATGCACAGATACCAATAATACTCACAAGGTATTTTTTCAAGTAACTGTATTGTAAGATCATTCCTATTGCACAAACAACCTCCATCATCTTTTTTTTGATGATGAAGCAGAGTAGAAAATCCAGGCAATTTGAGATTTGGATCGCGAAACACAAGAATGTGTTTTTTACAAATTCCATTCGCCACGAGTAGGATGGTCAATTTTAAAGCGCACAAAAAGCCAGTTGAAATTAAGGATTTTTCTTTTCCTTGACTGATTGTTTCAACAAAATGAAAGAACCTCGTCTGCCCTGCTATTTATCCATAGTCGCCAAAATTAAAAAAAAAAAAAGACAAAACAAACAAGCGCGTACAGGATCTGAACTCAGTTCATCTTTAGTCCATCGGAGGGTGATAGAAGTCTATCTTTAAATAGGAATGGTCGGCCTCGTTTTGGGGCAGTTTTTGAACAATTAAACAATTCAACAAATGTTTATATGTTGATTCAAGATTTAGATAAACAATTGTATCAAAAAGATTCGATCCAATATATTTGTTCATGACAATGTGAATCCTACCACGTTTTAAGTCCCTTTTTAAGTATCCACTGTTTTTAACCACCGTTTTATTATTACATATTCATTTCCCACCAAATATTTCCGTTTATTTGTAATAATCATTCAAGCATCTCAAATGTTTCTAATATTTAAAAATCAGCCGTGAATGTTATACCCAACCTCTCCGCCACGCACAGGATATGACATAAAGTCAATTTATAGAGTAGTAAAGCGGGTTTGAATTCAAAGTTTTCCTTCGCTAATGCTGGTTGCCGTCCGAAGGCTAAAGAACTGAGTCTGCCTTGATTTACTCATAGCTGTGGGAGAGTAGAAGGAATCATACCTTTCCCATGGATATAAACTCGCAGTGAAACACAAACAACCTCAGTTGTTTATGATCCAAGCTGGTAGTATATAGTTCTCAAAATTTATCTAAAAATGCAGGTATTTTTCCTAGAGAATATCATTGATTAATTATTACTCACGATGCCAATTTACTTATCAACAAATCAGAACTATAGTTATTTAATACCTGATCCAAAAACTAAACTTACGACATTATTCTGATAAATTAGAAAGAGATAGTTTTCCAGAAGTTATAACCATTCAAGTATAATGACCTTCGGCTACGGTTTTTAGTTCTATTTGACCCATAAATAGGGGATTATCTGGTGCTACCATCCAGGGCCAGAGTGGAGCTGGGAGTGATGACAATGAAGGGATGCACCGCATTTCCAAAATCTCCATCATTACTAGAACATCACCATTAAATTGATTGAAATATGAAATGCAACTTTATTTTGCCCAGTCGCCTGGGCCTATAGAATACACCGACTGCATTTCTGCAGAGGGATAAGCGTCCTGGATATGACACTAAGCAATATGATATAGAGGCTCCAGTAATACTCAGACTTTGGAGAATGCTGAGTACCCCTTCATTGCCATCACTCTCACGTCTTATCTGGCCAGGAGAAGTAGCACCTGATAGTGTCCTATCAATGGGTTAAATAGATCAGTTTGACATTTAAACTGAGTTTGATATTTAAACTGAGTATAAACAAATCACTTATGACACTAAACAATCTGATGGTGAGGTTCCAGTAATGATAGAGTTTTTGGGAATGCAGAGCATCCCTTCATTGTCATCGCTCCCAGGTCCACTCTGGCACTGAGTGGTAGAACCTAATAGGGCCCTATCTATAGGTCAAATAGTAATAAAAAGCGTACTTATGATAAACTGAACTACTTTAAATAGAAATGTTTTGATATTAAAACTGCATACTTATGCTAAACTGAATTGTTTGAAATAGAGCAGTTTTGACATTTAACTTTATGCTAAAAACTGTACTTATACTAAACTGAATCTTTTTAATTAGAACTGTTCGATTAAACTGGATAGGTAGAAAAAGAAATGTTTTTGACAATTAAACTGTGTACTCCTGCTAAGCTGAATTATTTAAAATAGAACTGATTATGTGTATAAAATGGATTTGATATTAAATAACCTGCAAAGATTGATATGCCATTAAACCCAAACAACCAACCAGATAACCAAAATTGAATTGTTTGGGATAGAACTTTTTGAACCTTTCAATGTATGTAAACAAATGACAAATGTTTAATTGAATTGATAGTGATACATAACATTACTTGGACCATTTAGGTTCGTTGATTTATGTTAAAATGCGTTGTTTGAAATAGAACTGTTTGATCATTTAACATTGTAAACAAATTGCTGGTGTTTAATTGAATTGTTAGTGTTAATTAGCAATACTTGAAAACATTTAAATCTGATTAATAGTAAATAGAATTATTTGTATTAGATAGAAATAAGGAAAAACATTTAACTGAATGCAAAAAAAAGAATGAGCTAAAGCTTAAAAATGACATCAAGAAAATGCAATTAGAAACCATATATTCAGTATATATGAGTAAAAAGGGTTTGGCATTAAATAACCTACAATGGTTGATATGCCAAAGAACCAAACCAAACACACACACACACACACACACACACACACACACACACACACACACACACACACACACAAAAACAAGCAACGTTATTGTCATTTCTTGATATAGCACATAATTTCAAAAACGGAGCTACTCATAATGTAACATTTTAAGACATTAGTTAAAAAATACAGATAATTAATTTGAATATGAAATTAGTAGCTGTTTTATCTTGAATCCGTGTGAAAGTGACAAATATACAGGAAATATGTTTGTTTTGGAAAAGATCAAACAACAATCTTAAATCATTTTTATATAAGTTTTAAGTACATCTTTAATTAAGAGAAAAGAATAATTTTTAAACTGACAGTTACCACGTCTAAAACGTAATTTTCAAATTAATTTTAACTATGTTTTTAGTCAAGATATAATCTTTTAAACATCATATATATATATATATATATATATATATATATATATATATATATATATATATATATATGTGTGTGTGTGTGTGTGTTTGTGTGTGTGTGTGTGACGTAATATTATGGCATGACAGCTCTCTCCAAACTGAAAGCATTAATGAACAATGGATTTTTTTTCATAACACATTACTTTGTAAATACATTTAAACTATGCCCACAAAACCATATAAAAGTCATATATTTGATTCTTGTACAGAAACTTGCATCTAAATTTAGATCAAGTGATGAATTACAAAGTGGCTGTTCGACCAGACCATCAGAAGAAGACTGCGCTTATAGTTCAGCCTTACTTTTTTTTCTGTTTCGAAAGCCTTCGCATCTACACACAGATAAACATTTTAAAAACCATATTCTTCTTGTTCGCTGTCTGGAAGCTATTTGTATTGAACATGTTGAACATTGTAATTAGAGAGTCATTTCATTAAGGATACATCAACCCGAAAGGGAAAACAACAATACTACCACTAATACTTCCAATGATATTGATGGGCAATCTAAAGAATTAAAATTATTCAATCAATAGTATAATTGAAGTCAGCAAGAAAACTAAATAGAGTGTTGGACTTCGTTTTAGTTGAATTGCTACCATTATATGTTAAGTGAGGACAACCTGATTTTTTATTTGTTTGGTTGTATTTTATGGCATATCAATCCTTGTGGGTTATATCATGCCAGGCCCTGTTCATGCATATATATGATTTTAAGCTAATAGTTAAATTCAAACAATATTTCAAACAAGCCAAAGCTCATTGGTTTCCACACAGTTAAATGATTTAAAATTGTTGCTTATTAACACAATTTAATTTAATATTAATTTTCCCTCATCAAAGATTCAACAGTTCTATTTGACCCATAGATGGGGGGATTCTTCAAGTAACGTTCATTAAAAAATGCTGGTTGATTTATTACTGTTCAGTCTTCATCTTTATACCGAAGGATTCAATAATAAAGTAGTAAGTAAAGTTGGCGACTGTAGTCGAGGGCCACCCGAAGGCTCCCTTTTCAATAGCTACAACCCCGAGGTTTAGGGGGCGCTACTTTTTTCCCTGGATTGCTCCACTTTACCCTCGATACGTTCCTTATTTTGTTGAGCGTTAAGCATGGAAGTATCAAGTACCATTTAAAAATCTTTGGTATGACACGATCTGGGATTGAACCCAGATTTCCCGGACCTAACATCTACCCACTAGGCCAATAATAATAATAATAATAATAATAATAATAATAATAATAATAATAATAACTCTATGGACATTTCGAGGTACAAGCAAATGAATTCTAGCACGAGAAGACTTAGACAAAACTATAAAAGGGAAACCTTAAGAGAGAAACTGAATCTCTTCCAATAGCAGTACAAAACAACGCCATAAGGATTAACTATGTTAAAGCATGAACAGAAAAGTCACAATACATAAGCAGATATAGATTAAATGGAGATAGTGGTGAAACGACCGATCACATAATAAGCGAATGCAGTACGTTGGCACAAAAAGAGTATAAATCTTGATAGGAATGGATGGGGAACGTGATCCACTGGGAAGTATGCCCGAAATGTAGCTCTGAACAAATGGAATATGCACTACCCAGGATCTGTTCTGGATAATAAGACGTACACAAATCTCTGGGATTTTGAGATACAAATGAATCACCTAATATCGACAAGAACGAGTGATGGTCAACAAAAAAGAAAATCTGCTGAATAGTGGACTTTGCCGTTCAGGCTGACCCCTGGGTAATAGCGAAATAAAAGCAAAAAGAGAGATAAATACCTAGCCCATACGAGAAAATTGAAAAAAAAACTATGGAGCATGAAAGTGACAGTGATGCCAATTGTAATTGGTGCGCTCGGTACAGTCATCAAAGTATTGATACAGGGACTGTAGGGGATGGAAATAAAAGGAAGAGTGAATACCATTGAAACGACAGCATCATTGAGATAGGCCAGCATAGTGACAACCAACCTAGGACATGGAAATAAGAGGAAGAGTAAAGACCATTGAAACGATAGCATCATTGAGATAGGCCAGCATAGTGAAAACTATCCTGGAGACTCCAGTGATAAATCACCAGCTAACGCAAGTGTGAAACACTGTTTAAAATATAAAATAAAAATTATAATAATCATAAAATCGAATGATGATGATTTAGAAGGTCAACCAAGCACTGTAAAAAAAGATTTTGTTGCAACATAGAGATGCAATTTGATTTGGAAAAATGTGTAAAAGCCACATTTCAGAATTACTCACTGGTATTGACTATTTTAGTCAATACTAGTAAGTAATTCTGAAATGTGGCTTTATTCGAAATATAAACATGGAAATTATAGAGAACACTATAAACCAATAAACATTTGGGAATCAATGAAGCGAAAAAATTCAAACATACTATGAATAAAAACAAAAATAAGAAAATAATTCTATCACAGAATAAGACACATATTAAGAACAGAATTAAATGCAAAAAAATAAAGTTCAAGCAATTAACATACTGGCAATACGAGTATTGACATGTAGTTTTAATATAATAACCTGGACGTAAGCTGAAATTAGAAAAAAAAGATAGATACTAAATTCAGTGAACAAATAATCTGGAAATAAATGCCTCACCCAGAAGAAGAAATAGAACGTTTCGGCTTCAAGAAAGAAAATGGTGGGAGAGAATTAATTCTATTAGTCTTGACAAACAAAATAACCATTATAGATTTAAAAATACTTAGACACTACAGCAGATCTAATGGTACAGTTAGCAAACACACATATGAAACAAAATAAAAAAGATAATTATTTAGTAGAGGAATAAATGAATTTGCTAATATACTCGATTTTACACCGAAAAAATAGATATTAAAAATAAAGCTAGAAGCAGCAAAAAAGATAAACAAAAAAGCAAAAACACAAAGACTAAATCAATTAAAATAAAAACGCCACAAAGGCGATATACACAAAGAACTAGGAGTGCCTTTATTGATTTATTAACGTCTAATCAATGGCTGAAAAGCGCTGGACTGAAGGAGGAGACTGAGGGGTTAAGAGCAGAAACACAAGACCAGAGTTAACAACTAGATATTAACAGGCATACATAAAAATCGGATCAAAACTAATATGTACATTGAGTGAAAAAAAAAAAACTGAATCAATTAACCGCTTAGTGACCACTTGCTCAATCCTAACAACAATAGAAAAACATAATCAAATTGACAATTATAATTATTGGAAAGTGAGTCCTGTGGAATATTGGGTTGTGGAGAATAGGATAAACACCAATCAGAACCAATAATAGAAGCCAAAGGAAATAATATTATCTGAAACTTTGGTGTGCAAATTGATTAAATAATTAAGAGCTATTGACCAGATATACTGGTTAAGGACCATCAAAGAAAAACATGCCATCAAATGGATATGGTAGTATCAACAGAATATAATGTATCAGTCAAAGAATATAATAAAATTGGTAAATACAAAAACGTGGAAACAGAAACTGAGAAAGTGTGCCACATTTAAATCACCACCGTGCTATTAAGAGTAAGAAGCATAGGTTTAACCAAAGATGAGACAGATAAATTCATTAACGAGATCCCTGGCAGTCTCAATTTATATGACATGGAAAAAAATAACACTTTACAGAATTATTCATCTTCTTCAAAGAGAACTATGAATATGAATTCAAAATATCCTTCAAAAGAAGTAACAAAAGCACGAATACATAGAATACACATAAGCATTATTTTCCGTCAGTCTTGGGTAAAGTCTTCAATGAAAGATTGTAAAAATCCGGTAAGAAAACTGAGAATTAAAAATAAACAAAAAAAAAAAAAATTAAGGATCAACGGAACAATAAATAGAAAACTGAAATAAGAAGAAAAGCAATTTTATGGATAATTCAAGTGACAAACATGTGAAATCCTACTCGAGATGATATGGATATAGCTACGAAAGGAAAACCTTAAAAGAGATTTACTTACATTTAAACTGCGCACTAATGCTAAAATGAATTGTTTGAAATCGAACTGTTTTTGACATTGAAACTGTACTTACACTAAACTGAATTGTTATATATAACTGTTTGAATAAACTGAATAGTTGGAAATAGAAATGCTTTTGACAATTAAACTGTGTACTCATGATTACTGAATTGTTTTAAATAGAAATGATTATTTGCATAAAAATGGATTTGGCTTTAAATAACTTACAAAAGTTGATATGCCATAAAACCCAACCAACCAATCATCCAAGTTAAAAGAGAATATGTATCTCTTGTAATTGCAGCAAAATACCAACAAATAAAGACAAACTATGTTAAAGCAAAAATAGATATGACTAAAAAAAACAAATGTTAGTTATGTGGTGATAGAGACGAAATGATCAAGCACATAATAAGCGAATGCAATGCAGCAATTTAGTGCAAAACGAGTATAAGACAATACACGACTCGGCGGGGGAGGGGGTTCACTTGGAATTGTGCGAAAAATTGAAATTTAACCATACGAAAAAGTTGCAAATGCACAAACCAGAATCCGTACGGAGAATGAGACGCAAGAAGTTTTCAGGGGTTTTTGATTGTTTTCTTTTTTTTTGTTTTTTTGTTTTTGTTTAATGGCTTATCAACCATTGTAGTTTATTTAATGCCAAAGTCATTCTCCTAGAAAAAAACAGTAGTGGTACTATTTAACCCATAGGTCGGAGGATAAGGGGGTTCATACCTTTCCTAGGGGTATTTGGTCGAAAGTAAACGTAATAGCGCGATTGGAGTACGAACTCGCGAACTACGATTCCGCAGTCCATCGCTTTAACCATTACACCACGAGGACACCCGACTAGAGATACAAACAGATTACGTAATCTTGGCAAGATGACTAGAACAAGTGATAGTCAACAAAAAAAGAGAATCTAGCAAATAGTGGACATAGCCGCTTTGGTAGACTACAGAGTAAGTACGACGAGAGAAAATATTTAGTCTTTGCTAGCAAACTAAACATTCTATGGAACATGAAGGTGACAGTGATACCAATTGTAACTGGGGCACTTAAAACAGTCCCCCAAAAATTGGTTGTGTGACTAGAAGATTTGGAACTAAGTGAACAATATAGATTCTATCAAGATCGGCAAGAATACGGAGAGGTGTCTTGGAGATTTGAGGAGACTTGCTGTCACTCAAACTCATAGGAGAAACCATCTGCTAACGTGGGGGTGAAAAACCTTCAAACGAGTAAGACAATAATAATGCCAAAAGAACAAATTATGACGACGCAAAAATTGATAACGCGCAACAGAATGGCAGGTGTAAGGTTTCTGGTAACAGAAATGAAATACTTAATCATATAGTTAGCGATTACAGAAAACTAGCATAAAGAATACAACTCTAGGCACGACTGGATGGGAAAGATGATCAATTGGGAATTTTGCAAGAGATTAGAATTTGATCATACTAACAGATAGTAATGTACAAACAAGAATCAGTCCTAGAAAATGGCACCAACAGAATTCTTTGGGACTCTGTCATACGAACCTAATATTAATAACATATATATCAGACCTAGTAACAATAACTATTAAATATGATATGCATAAAATATTATATACATATATGAAATATTGAGCAAATACTCACACACACACACACACACACACACACACACACACACACACACACACATATATATATATATATATATATATATATATATATATATATATATATATGTATATATAGCACAGACAATCATATCAAATTGACTCAAAAAAAAAATAAGTCATACTACTATATTCTACAATGATATTTACTCAAATATAACTTCCTGATCAACACATTTTCTTTTAATTCTATGATATCATTTATTGTAAATTTGTACACACCTCATCATTATTTTTTCTGGTCTTTTTGTTTATCCTCATCATCAAGTCACAATCACAGTACGGAGGTCCTTAACACACACACACACACACACACACACACACACACACACACACACACACACACACACACACATACATTCTCTCTTTCTCTCTCTCTCTCTTTCTCTCTCTCTCTCTATATATATATGCATCCATTCCTTTCACTCATAATAACTGTCAGGTATTTTAGGTTGAATCGCTACTGAAAAAATATCGACATCTTTAATCAGTAAGTAGTTGAATTGATTACTATTCATTTTTTTAGATCATCTCATATTACAAGTTCAAAGCATTTTGGTGAGGAGACGCCATGCTGTAATGACGAAAATGCAGGATATTAACAGCGTAGTAAGCGAGTTCGAACTCCAGCCGTGCAATTATATTCACTTTCAGACTAATACCATTGGAAAAAATATTGAACCCTCATATCTGCCAGCTATGAGTTGAATATTTCAATTACTGCTCTACAAGGTTTCGTTTCTTTGTTTAATGGGATATCAACCTCTGTAGGTTATTTAATGCCAAAGCTATTTTCCAAGAAGAACAGTAGTGGTACTACTTAACCCATAGCTGGGAAGATAAGGGAGTTCTTACCTTTCCTAAGGGTATTTTGCCCGAAAGTGAACGTAATAGCGTGACTGGAGTACGAACTCGCTTTCTACGATTCCGAAGTCCATCACTTTAACCATTTCACCACGAGGACACCCCTTGACATTGAATAAACCAGGAGAGTTCGAATGCCAAGAAAACAAATAGAACCAAAGCATTTTGCTCACTTTAAAGGAGAAAATAAGCCTTGTTTGTTTTTCTTCCATTTTTTTTTTTAATTCGAGAATAAGTGTTGTTGAACCAATCTCCTCATTGGGGAAGAGCCAGAAAATACCTAAAACCTGTAAATCTATTTTCTATGAAAGAGATAGAATTCTGTAATAAATCATATTTAAATGAAGTTTTCCCTACGAGAATATTGAAATGAGCTGTGATTGATTACGAGCTATGTAAACTACTTAAGGACGTAAATGAAAAGAAAATCTTTAAAATTTATCTCGTGTTATTATCATGATCAATCATATGTCACCAGAGCAAAAAGACCAGCACAATTTGCTCTGTTCAAAGAAAAATGTTTCCATCGGATTAGGAACGATGCTCTTCTCATGGAATACATGTTGGCAACAAATGAACGAAAATATTTGAGAAAAATCTACTGAACTCTCCTGTGAATTTGGGAAACTAGCCAAGAGGATATAAGCATTACTATATATACTCCAGTGATGAAGGACATGGTGAAATGAATGACCCCTAACCTTCAGCCTCAAAAGGTGTGCTTATCGCGTATTATGTGTGATGAGCAATCCTTTACTTTGATTAATGCAAATCTATGAAAATATTTCTTCATCATCAAATACATAAAGAGAAAACATTTTAACACGTATTTTCAAAACCTCAGTAATAAACTCAAAATCAATGCATTACATAATCAATATAGTCTAGACCTTGATGTAGCCTACTGTTTTTACTTTGATAAATCAAATAAACGAACCGCGCCCCACTAATGCACAAAAGCATTGATAATATGATAATTATGCAAGTAATGAATTAAGTACTCTCAGGAGACTTTATTTACATTTTCATTAACAAAATCACTCAACATCTTTGTTGAAGTTTGCTTTGGTTTCATTGCTTAATCGCAAATCAAACTTCGTGAGTAATTTAATGCTAAATCCATCCTTATTGAGAAGATCAGTAGTCTTTGTTTCGGGGGAGGCTATGTAGGAATAATTTTCATCGCAGGTACGTCAAGTTTAGGCCAAGAAACATGATAAGCTTTGAGATACATTTTTTCGAAAAAAAAAATCTAATGTAATACACGTCCCCGTGTTTTTGAGGAAAAATGATCTTAAAAGTCATTCATTACTCGATTATATATGGTAGTTAGAGTTTATATAAAAAAATGGGAGTCCTGAGTTCAATCTTCGATTCAAGCAATACATGAAAGAATCACATACTTTGGTTCAGTGGAAGAAGAAAGTGATATCTCAGGCAGGAAATAACTTGGAAATATTCAGAAATACGAGATATGCATGGTCAGCAAATGAGGACACATATACCCGTAGAGATAACGCAAGATTCGGTTCTAAATTCCCAGAAGTTGAGCTTTTATGACTGACATTTGAAGTAAGCTAAAAGATTGGATCAGGTTTTTTGTTTAATGGCATATCAACTGTCGTAGCTAATTTAATGCCAATCCATCCTTGTAAAAGAACAGCGGGGATACTATTTAACCCATAGTTGTGGGGATAATGTGGTTCTTACCTTTCCGATGGGGCATTAGTACGAAAATAAATGTAATATCATAACTTTATGGCGAAGTCACATACTTTGTGGCCGTATGAGTAAAGATAATAGATTATCACCTGAGAATATTGATTGATTGATAAAATATTTGATTTCAACTCATATAGAGATATTTTTGCTAAGAGGTTAAGGAATCGTATTTATTGTACATTCGTTCTTACATCATTTTTTGTAGTTGTTTCTTAGGACGTTATCCTCTCACGGTGTTGTGATATCAAGTATTCCAATATAATAAAAAAATCTGCTCGTTATTGTATGCTTTCAAGTAACTAATACTAACAGTCAGTCAGCAATTATATCTTCAAGTAACTCTTCTTAATACTCAATACTTATAATTCAATTATTTACTATCAATTATTTTAGTATACATGATTTTCAAACAGTTTTTTCTGACACATAGATGAGACCCTGACAAGTACTACCAATCTGGGTCGGCGTGAACGTGTACTCTATCCTTTTCTTATCTCCAGAACTGGAGCCTCACCATCAGATGCAATTTACTGTTTTACCCAAGTCGGCTCTTAGGGGAATTTTTATCTCTCTGAAAGAAATACAATCAACGTTTTCTAAACCTTAGCAACAGAATTTCATCATTTAAGCGCCATTGTCATTGTGTGTTTTCTAAAAACATTGACCAACCGTAGCCTGTTTTATCGACTGCTGTTTTTGAAAAAAGACATGGTCTTGGTAATGAGAGATCGAAGGAAGCAGTAAAACTGGCCGTTCCATGTTAGAATTTGGGTTAGCAACAACGGTCCATCGATCGACACTTAAATTTTTTTAGGCCAATCCCTGGCAAACACTCTATGTACTATAAGCACAGAAAGCATACATCTCTGGGATATGACCATGTGATAATTTGCTGTATTATGGGATTAACCATTTTCATGTCTGTAACCACACAATCAACAGTTGCTATCTTTTTTTTTTGCATATTGATAATTTTCCTTTGGCATAAAAGTAAAGTAGGTGACCTTAGTCGAGGGTCACCCGAAGGCTCCTTTTTCAATAGCTACTACACCGAGGTGTAGGGGAGGGTGCTACTCCATTCTCTGGATTGCTCCACCTTACCCTAAATCCTTACCTTATACTGTTGGCTGTTAAACAAGGGGGCATCAAGTGTCAATTTTTGAGTCTTTGGTATTACTCGAACTGGGATCGAAACCCGGTCTCCCAGACCTTTGGCGAACACTCTATTCTTTAGACCAATAGGAATAATTGATTCTTTAGCGTAATTGATTCTTATTGCATTATTTTTGCTGCGATCAAAAAAGATTCACTTTCTTTTTTTCAGATTTCTCCTTCTTAGCCATGTCCAGATCATTTTATGTGCAATTTCCTTAATGTTTCGCTGGATGTATCAATGCAGATTTTTTCCTTCCCATCTTTGTTCTCTCGGATTTTTAATTGTTATTTCATTCTTTGAGTCTTTCACACAAGTGTTAGCTGATGGTTTTTCACTACAGTCTGAGTGATACCAAGTCTCTTTAAGTCTCCAGGACTCTTCTCTGTATTCTGGTCGATTTCAACAATCCTGTGGTGTAGATTGTCTCGATTCGTACTTCGATTTTCAACTCTTTCCTTCCCCTTTCAAAACTTTTGGAGACTGTTCCAAATGTTTAGTTTGCTAATGGTATCAGTTTCACTCTCATATTCCACAGCATTCTTAGTTCTCAAGCAAATTCCAAGTATCATTTTTATTATAATCATTTTTGTTTGTTTTCAACACCTGCTTTAATAAGTCTGTTTTTTTTTTTCTGAAGTCTGATTGGTAACGTTTCCTCGGGTCTCCACTGCTCCAATCGGCTGGGGCTACAGAATACACTGTCTGCATCTCTGCAGAGGAGTAAAACTTCCCCATGTCTCCTAGTAATGATACAAAACCATCTGATAGTGACGCACCAGAAATGCTGGCGTTTTAGGGAATGTGGAGTACCTAATTATTGCCACTGCTCCCAGATGCAGTCAGGCCCGGAGTGGTAGCACCTGGTATGGTTCTATCAATGAGTAAAATAGAACTAAACAGTATACATGTGCTAAACTGAATTCTTTGAAACAGAACTGTTTTTTCACTGGACTGCTTGTAAACAAAAATGGTACTTATATTAAACTGAATTGTACGAAACAGAACTGTTTTTGACATTTAAATTGTGTACTTACGTCAAATTGAATTGATTGAGATAGAACTGTTTGTATGTATGAAAATAGACTTTTGCTTTAAATAATCTCCAATGCTTGATATGCCATAAAACCAAACTAGACTAAACGAATCAGATATCCTACAACTCTTCTAATTAATCCACTTGATTTAAACAATGCTGTGGTCTGGATGGTCTTGATTCTTCCAGTCATCTCTAATTATTCTATTTTCCTTTCTAAGACTTTGGGTACCTTCGAGAAGCTCTAACTACAATCATTACCACCGTCACCTTAATTTCCCATAGGTTTTATTGTTCTCAAGCAAGATCCAAGTACTTTTTTATCCTTTACTAATATCTAACTCTGTTAATTACCTTTTCCAACTTGTTATGCCGACTTTTGTATCCTTTTTCTGATAGTTTGGCGTATTAATAATACTATTGACTCCATTGAGAGATTTATACACCAGTGTTTGTAGATGATTTCTAACTGGAGTTTGAGTGACAGCAAATCTACCCAAGTCTCCAGGACTCTCCTTAGTATACTGGTCGTTGTTAATAAAGTTATTGTCTGAATAGTCTTTACTTTTCCTCTTATTTTTACGTCTTTTGGGGACTGTTTTTAAGTGCATCACTTAATACTGGTATCAAATTCCCCTTATTTTACATTATTTTTTGCTGTTTTCGAGCAAGGTCCCTGTTCTTATCTTTCTTTTCGCTTTTTTTCTTTTTTTCACTTCGTGGTCTGCCGGGACGGCAATGTCCACTACTGAGCAGATTCTCTTTTTTTGTTTGACGATCACTAGGTTTGGTCTTCTGACCGAGATTAGGTGATCTTTTTGTATCTGAAAATCCCAGAAAGGTTCTTTCGTCTCATTCTCCAAGACGGATTCCGGGTTTTACATATACCACTAGTTATTATAGCCAAGTTTCAGTTTTTTTCGCACAACTCCCGGTAAATTAACATTCCCACCCAGTCCTGTATAGTCTTATATTTTTCTTTTTATGATACTTTACTGCAATGGCATATCATATGACTTATCGTTTCTTCTTCTTCTTCTTCTTCTTATTATTATTATTATTATTATTATTATTATTATTATTTAAGTAGATGCTGTGGCGAAATCACCAAATAATGCACCAATCACTCTCCATAACACTTGAAGACGCAGCAATAAGAAATCAGTCTAGATCCAGAAGCAAACCTCGCCCCCGTGCAGTTATGCGAACTAGCTTACCGTTCTATGTTCATGTAACCATTCTTTGTTCTTGTAACTATATACTTATACTATAAACGTGATGTTCTGTTCTCTTTGTGACCTCTTCCAGGGCCATAGCACTTGATAATTTTCGGCTTCATTTTCGTTTCCTTAAAATACTTCACTTGGTATTTAACTAAGACCCAGAGTGTGGTAAGATAGTTATCATATGCATTATATATATGCTCCCTCTTTCTGGGGGGTGTCTCCGTGGTGTAATGGTTAAAGCGATGGACTGCGGAATCGTAGTACGCGAGTTCGTACTCCAGTCGCGCTATTACGTTCACTTTCGGGCAAATACCCTTGGGGAAGGTATGAACCCCCTTATCCCCCCAGCTATGGCTTAAATAGTACCGCTACTGTTCTTCTAGGGGAATAGCATTGGCATTAAATAACCTACAAAGGTTGATATGCCATTAAACAAAGAAACCCAACTAAACCTCTTTCTGGGGTTACATTTCCAATCACATTGATAGTATATCTCTTTATCTTCTTTTGTTTTCATACGTGTATCCAAGGAGTCTCCTTGGCGTAATGACTAAAATGCTGCATTACAGCCTCGAAGTAAGCAAGTTCGACATCCAATCGCAGTATTTCATTCACTTTCGGGCTAATGCCCTTTGGCAAAGGTTTGGATCACTTTATCTCCCCCAACTATGGTTTAAATAGTTGCTGTTTTTGTAGAAAGATGAATTTGGCATTATATAATCCAGAATGGTTGATAGGCTTTTAAATTAATGCCCTTTGGCAAAGGTTTGGATCTATTTATCTCCCCCAACTATGGTTTAAATAGTTGCTATGCTGTTTTTGTAGAAAGATGAATTTGGCATTATATAATCCAGAATGGTTGATACGCTATTAAACAAAGAAACCAAACCAAATTGATGATAAAGAAATAGAAATTAGAGAACCGTCTTTTTTATCTGCTTTGTTGTATCGCTTTTGATTATAACTAAAATCGTGATGACGAAGATGATAATGATGATGATGACAGTAATTTTTATTCCCAGGATTGATTGATCGGGAGAATATCATTAACAACCATCGAATCTTTCGACTGGTGATCAGCATTTTTATCAGTCGCGTCTCTCACTGAAATTGACTAATAAGATAATAGCTTTCAACCTAACGACTGTGATAATAAATCAGATTTCAAAGAAAAGTGATAATTGCTTAGTTTACTTTCTGAGCGAAAATACGCTCTTCCTCTTCGACAAACAAGCCACGTCAATATTAAATATTTCCCGCGGAAAGAGTGTCATCCTAAACGCCAAATGTAATCACATTTATGTGGTAATTGTAAATTTACACATTTCAAACGAAATGGAAACAAATGATTGCCAAAACAAAATATAGGAAGATGTGCCTATTAATTATAATCACAAGTAATTTTTGTACAACGTTTAATTTCAGTATCAAATATTATCAAAGAGTGAAAAGTATATATATATATATATATATATATATATATATATATATATATATATATATTGGTATTATTCGGTCAAGTTAAACTGGAGTTAGGAGTAATTCCATCAGGACAAAAAAAAAAAAAAACTTTCAACAGTGAAAATTAAAATTTTCCTTCTAAAGAGCTCAATGTAACTGACACTTACATTAAGTTTATAGCGGGTTTTATGATTGTGGCGACAGCGTGTCTCGTTGATGAAAGTAGTTTGTCGGGTTTTCCTTTTGAATATAATTCTCGGCCATTTGAAAAGAGGTCATGAACTTTAGTTGACGAAGGAAAGGAATTGGTTGGACATAGTATCGGCTACTGGCTTAGTGGCTTGTGTTCGTCTGTGTCTTCGTTTGTGTGTAAGCTTGTGTCTTGTGTCTATGGCTTCCTAACTCTGTGTTATTTATATCCTACAGGTGGATCAAAGAATCGTCCTAAAATTTTTGCGCGTACTCATTTATTGACCAATCAGATTTGTATTTTACTATTTTATTTTCGAGCCTAAATATTTTCTGTTAGTTCACTTCCGATCCTAATTTTCTAGAATGTTCTATTCCATGTTTTTAGCTGATTGGTTGAAAAATATAAAAATGTAATTTAAATGCTAATGCGGGTTTGATCCTAAATTTCTAGAATGTTCTTAAGTATGTTTTTATTGCTTATTTTAAGACTAGAAGAAATTTGTATCCCATAGGGTGTATTTCTAATTTAAGGGTGATAGAAAAACTTCATTTTCAACAAAAAATCAAGATGGCAGAGAAAATTTCTTCCATTTGTACTCTGGTAATTCGGATTCTGACGAAGAATTTGAAGGGTTTGACCCAGAGAGCATAGTTCTATTAAAATGGTGAGTTTACAGACAGTTTGTGAAATCAGATGAAACTGTTTTATTGTTTGGGAATACTTATTTGAACACAATAAATAATGAATATGAATAAAAAAAATGTTTAGTTCTTATATGCGGACATAACGTGGGTATGTCAGTTTCAGTCATTAAAAAAAATAATTAAGTATATGCAAATTAACGTGCAAAAAATTAATCAGTTCCGTAAGAATTAATAGAACACACAGCATATGTTTGACGTTTTTTTTTGTCTGTAAAAATATTCGCGGTTCGGGAACTTTGCGAGAAGAAGGATAAAATTCGATCTCTCATGAAAACAAGCTAATGAAGGTAATTGTCATTAAACAGATGGCTAATAGAAAGGAAGAGATAACTTCAAGCTGATTTATCAAATATTAACCTTCAGTGGTGACTGATTTAATCAGAGAGGAAATAACATGAGAAATCCTTCAAAAATATAAGAAAAGGAGCCAGTAATTACACGATCAAAAACGCTTCCTAAAGATTACAAAAAATATTAAGTGCACTGTTTCTTCAAAGGGAATCTGTTTGAAACCATTTAATTCTACAATTTGTTTATCGGAAAGCGTGTTTCTTTGAAAGAAAATGTTTGAAAATATAATTAAATTTCCATCATCTTTAAGAACACTTTTTAAATATGAACCTATCCATAACAATTTTAAAAATATATCATATACATAATAAAACTATCAAAGGTTGATTATACTACTATTTGCAATAAGATGATTTTGGTTTAGCTTGATAAGATGGGGGTGTCCTCGTGGTGTAATGGTTAAAGCGATGGACTGCGGAATCATAGTAAGCGAGTTCGTACTTCAGTCGTCCTATTACATTCCCTTTCGGACAAATACCCTTGGGAAAGGTATGAACCCCCTTATCCTCCCAGCTATGGGTGAAATAGTACCACTACTGATCTTCTAGGAGAATTGGTTTGGCATTAAATAACCTACAAAAGGTTGATATGCCATTAAGAAAGAAACCTTGATTTGATTTGGTTTTATAGTGTATTAATCATTGTATGTTATATAATACCAAATCCTTTTTATATATGTATATTAAATATATATATGATTTGCAAACACATTTTTTGATAACATACGTAAACTGACTTGACGTCGTTTTTCAAACAGTTGAATGCATTTGAGTATTGTTACATAACTTATTTAATTTAACAACTGTAATTTAAATGCTCTCAGTTTGTTCTATTTGATCCATAGATAGGACTCTATCAGGTGCTAACACTCCGGACAGAGGAGACATTAGAAGGATGACAAGGAAGGGGTTCTGCACATTCCCAACGTCTCCAAGGCTGGAGCCTCACCATCAGATGGTTTAATGTCATATAGAGGACACTGGTTTTAGAGGGTCTTATGGCACTGCAGATATGTAGTCGGTGTATTCTGTTAATTGATTTTAATTAACTACTACTGCAACGACTACTACATAAAATAATCTGGTATTTGCAGTTTTAAGAGACTACATTTCTGTTGAGATTAACTAGAATACACATAAGAATCCTGGTAACCCGAGGAAACTTGCAGTTAATAGTGGTTGTCTGGGGCAGTTTACTTGAGGGTTCCATCTGGATCAATGTGATCTTGGCTTTTGTCATACATTCGGAGAAAAAATGCTCAAAGTAAATTTGGTGTAAAAAAAACACGTAATGAGTAAAATATTAATATAGAAAAGACACTGATATTAATTGTACTTGAAGCCCGGAAAAATAGAGGAGAAACTAGAATTCTAAAAAAGAATTTGGAACCATTCAAATTACAGCCAGTTGAAATCAGCAAGAATACTTAGAAGAGCCCTGGAAACCTGCGTAGTCTAGCTGTTATTTGGGATCAGAATTGTTACAGAATCCGAATTACCAAAGTAGAAATCGAAGAAATGTTTTTCCGCCATCTTACTTTTTTTAAATTGAAACTGAAGTTTTTCTCTCATCCTTAATTAAGAAATACATCCCCAAAGCTGTTCATAAAACAGGCTAACTATCGGTAAACCTTTTCTTGCAACCTTTTTCTATTGCTTAGTGAAGAATATTATGTGCGTACTACGTAATATGAAATGTGAAGAATTCAAGCATCCAGATATATTTTAAATTCAAATCATATATTATAAAAATAATAAGAAATAACACCAGTTAAAATTGGTGTGTAAAACCTACAAGAAAAAAATTGATAATAAGTTCGATCCTTTGAAGTTATGGCATGGGAATACTTGATCATGACTTTTTTTGGTTGGTTTGGTTCGTTCTGTTTTTATGGGATATTAACCATTGTAGGTCATTTAATGCCAAATCCTCTTTATACATATACATTTGGTTTGGTTGGGTTTTATGGCATATCAACCATTGTAGGTTATTTAATGGCAAATACATTTTTATTCATATAAAAGTAAAGATGTCGACCTTAGTCGAAGGTGACCAGAAGGCTCCCTTTTCAATAGCTACTACACTGAGGTATAGAGAAGGGCGCCACTTCTTTCCTTGGATTGCTCCACTTTACCCCCGATACGTACCTTATATTCCTGAGTGTTAAGCGAGGGGGTCTCAAGTACCATTTTTAAAGTCTTTGGTATGACGCGACCTGGGATTGAACCCACGTCATTGGCGAACAATACCCACTGGGCCAATGAGCCGGTCACTTTATACATATAAACAGTTCTATTTCAAATAATTCAGTTTAGCATGAGTACACAGTTTAGTTCTATTTGACCCATAGATAGGACCCTATCAAGTGCTACCACTCCGGGCTCGGGTAGACCTGGTAGTGATGGCAATGAAGGGGTACTCCACATTCTCCAAAGCTCGAGCATTACTGAAACTTCATCAGTTTTTTTAGTGTCATATCCAAGACACGCATTGGGAGGGCTGTTGGTGTATTCTACTGCCCCAGTTGATTGAGAAATCAGATCATAGGAAAAATAAATAAACACGAGGAACTCGATCGAAGTCTAAAGATACTGGTGATTATGGAGAATATAACAGCCGCTCTAAAAGATCTCGCAAGATAGACTGTCTTGAAACACAGCAGACAGTAACGAGGGACAAGGAAACTTAAAGAAAAATGAAATAATTTAAGCTGCTTTGAGAAAGATACTGGATTTCTAAGAAAGTTCTTTTCACCACGTATTAATCAAAAACTAACCACCATCTTGTACAACAATTCAAAAAATATCATAATCGTTATTGTTATTTTTTTTTTATCTTAATAAATTTTCGCATTCGTAACCGAAGGTGGCTCTAACTTGAGTCCAAGTGAGAGCAAGCTATCAGATTTTTTCCCAAGACTATTTTCAGTATTCTTTCTGATTTCAGAAGGCCTGTAGTCAGGATGGACTTAATGATTTCTCTGATTCCTCGGCAAAATTCACGAGATTACAAGTTCCTTTCTTGCTAAGTAAATATAAGTCTGGCCTTCCGGCTAGAATTTGGTAGTCCATTTTGATACCTAAGTCCCAGAGAATTATATCAATCTCATTTTATTGGAGAGATTGTGGTTTCTGTATATACTGTTTGTTAATTTGAGAAAATTTCATCCTCTTTCACAAATCTCAGTGTTTCTCCTTTCGTACCCACACTTTTTTCATTTTCTTCCAGTTTTCTGTATTCGCGTATAATGTAATTATTTTACTACTAGCAAGTTTTTCACACCAATTCTAACGGCTGGTTTTTCACTGCTGTCTGAGTGACAGCAAACCTCCTCAGTTTTCCTGCTTTCTTGTAAATATTCTGGTTTTCAGCTGCTTTATCACCTGGATGGACTCAATTCTTATTCTTATTTCATGTCTCCTCACTCACTTTCCTGTTCTTCACTATTATTGCAATACCTTCGCCTCTGAATAATATGATCACCAACTTTATGTTTCATATATAGTTAGCCTTCAGGGAAATTAAATATATATCTTATTAGTACTTAGACTCTTGATCCAATTCCTGTACATCTTAAGACTGATAGCAAAATCTTTATTCATTCCACATTATGAAAATAATTACAATTCACTGGCATTATCAGCGTAATTATAGGCTGTTTACAGAACCAGCTGTTTTTATGTTAACTCCCAGCTAGCATCAGGTGGTTTATAGTACCTGCAATTTCTGTTCATTTAAGTAATTATCAGACTCATCACTTCCTTAACTAGGATGATCTATGGTTTGGTTTGGTTTGATTTTGTGGCATATCAACCGTTGTAGGTTATCAATACTAAATCAATTTTTAAATATAAACAGTTTTATTTCAAACTATTTAATTTAAATGACAAACACTTCTGTTTGACCCATAGATGCTACCAAGCCGGACCACAATGGACTTGGGATCGATGGCAATGAAAGGGTACACTGCATTCACAAAGCTCGAGCATTACCATTAGATTATTTAGTATCATATATAGGACGCTCGTTGGAGGAGTCTTACCCCTCGGTAGGGAAGCAGAGTGTATTCTACAGCTCCAACCGACTGGGCAATGATCTTATCGGAACCAGTGCCTACAGTATGACTTGAGCATAAGACCATGATGAATATACGTTGACATTAAAAATGATATCAATTAAAGAGTATGGAAGATGTGTTTGTTGGGAGGTCGGTCAAAGTAAATAGATAAACGATCTTCTAAATGATTCATATTTGTTAAGTTTGTTTATTAAGTAACACAGGAATCAAATTTGAACTTTGATTGAAATGAAAGAAAAGCCATCACAATAGATAAGAACAAGAAAATCATCAATAAGCGAAAGCAGACGTTATCTAATAACATTTTAGAAACGGTTTATTATACATTACATCAAACAGAGCGAAATTTCTCGGTTAGAAATTGTCGCTTCATTGAAAAATTAATTACGAATCCCTATTAATTCCGTTTCTTTATTCTAACAGATATTTTCCTTTGCGTTAGATGACAAGAAATTGAGAAAGGAAAAAGGAAAATGGAAGCCGCTAAGCACAGCGTGATTTATGATGGTGAAACAGGTTAGGTTTGAATACTTTGGGAATTATCTTTAAAGGTTCTATCAATAATTTTTGAATCAGTGACAGAAAAAGTAAAAACTAACATTTGGGAAACCCCATAACGTAAAATATTAACACATATTATATATCTTCTTCTATATATCTTGAGCTCTATCTGTCCGACTGTCTAACTGTTTTTCAGTTTCAGTTTCTGACTGTCTGTCTGTCTCTCTGTCTCTCTCTCCCCCTCTCTCTCTCTCTCTCTCTCTCTCTCTATATATATATATATATATATATATATATATATATTTATATGTTATTTTATGTATCTATATAATGTATATATGGAAATATCTATCAACTAATCTATCTATCTATCTATCTATCTATCTATCTATCTATATATATATATATATATATATATATATCATATAATATTATATATATATATATATATATATATATATATATATATATATATATATATAATTATGTAATATACATATATGCATATATAAATGCTCACTTATGTATACGCACACATGTATATGCACACACACACACACACACACACACACACACACACACACACACACACACACACACACACACACACACACAC
>CAUZXS010000212.1:2500-12500 GCA_963585895.1 Sepioteuthis lessoniana
TTTTTTCTTTTATTTTTCTCTTTATTTTGCTTTATTGCTGACTCACATAGCGTATTTACATCGATGATTGCCTCAAAATGTTTCCAAGTTAGTTTGCTGTTAAGAAGCACTTTAGATTAAAGATAACCAAATATTATCGTAACACTTCAGACAATTATTTTTTAAATGTTGTGTTGATTATAATGAACATGGACAGAAAATTGCAATACCTTGAAGAATTATGCCAGTTTTGACCTGAGTATTGTATATGCAGACTTGAGTCATAGATATTTTAATAAAAATTTTAATGTCTTTGGCCATCTTGTTGATAGTGTAGCTCTAATACCATTACACTGTAACACACTGCATTAATGAAGGTATATTAGTATCCAAGGAGGATGTGCAATGTATTAATATAGGATTTGAGTTCTGTTGATAAACCCCTCTATTTTGGAACCTGTAAGCATATTGATCTGTATATGTGATCATTTACTGTAATCCAACACATTACCTGGAAGTTTGCTCTTAAGTTGAGGCGCATATTTAGGGTAGGAATTAACCATCTCCCAAGAAGTGACTTGGCCAGAATAGGCAGTAGCAAAAATTGTTATTTCCTATGGCATTCTCCATTAAAAGGGTAATAATACTAACTTTACAGCTTTTCGATTAGGGGGTATATACTGCTTGGTGGTATGGTTCTATGAGACTGGATAAGTTTATACATATTTGGGGTGTTGGAAATTTATTCTGGCAATGCATGTGTGTGTGTGTGTGTGTGTGTGTGTGTATATATATATATGTATGTGCAAATTCTCTCCTGATGACCCCAAAACAAGCAAGGAGTTAAACTGCTCGGTAGAAATGAGAATGGCTAAAGGAGCATTTTCTATCTGGTCACTTTTAGGTGAGTTTCTGTTACTTGGTAAGTAACTTCCTTATATAACTGAAAATAGATCTGATAATATGAAAATGTACTGATGAAAAAAACACAAGGTCTTCAGAGGATGATTTTATTTACTGAATTATTTGCTAACTTTATATGTTTCAGTTTTTAGACATTCATCTGGGTTTTTAAAACTCTAATTATATCACACAAGTTTAAAACGGAATGCTACCAATGGAAATGTTTTGTAACTTTCTCACCTTTTTGTTTCATTTAATAACTCATATGCTCTGATAAGCCAAGGGGGATTCAATAAATAAGGTTTTTTTGTTTTTTTTGAAAAAAGTGAAATTTGTTTTTGAATTTTTTTCATAAATTTAAACTCTATATTGTTTGGAATTGGTTTATTGCAAAAAATATTTTAATCTTGAAAAAAATGTTCTGAGGCCATTCAAAATGATGGCATATCAAATAACTCCAGACTTGAACAGAGATCTGAAATCAAACTTTTGGTGGCTTAATAGTGCAAACCATGTGAAATTTATGAATAATGTGTAGTGTGTATGAAGAAGTATGTTTTAGTAAAAAAGATTTCTATGAATGGACAAACATGGGTTTGGCACTACTTGACTGAGTTGAAAAGACAGTGTATTGGCATGAAAAGACACTGACTTTCTTGTAAAGAAAAAGTTCCAGGCACAGCAGTCAGTAAAAAAGGTCATGCTGACAGTCTTTTGGGACTTGAAAGGACCTATCACTAATGATGGAGGTGCCCGTGGTGTAGTCGTTATCGTCGTAGAAAATGGACACGGCGACACGAGTTCAAATCCTGGACGAGACTGATTGCATTTCACATAGCACTAATACCCTTGGGGAAGGTATGAATCCAATTATTCTCCCGCCAGCTATGGGTAAATAGTAGGACAGACTAGGTTCTTCAGCCTTGATTAGGCAACTAGTCTAGGAGAAGGAAAACTCTGAATTCAAACCTGTTAAACTCCGCTTAAAAATTGACCTTGTGTCATATCCTACCCGAGCGGAGGGGTTGGTAAATAGTATCACTAATGATTTCCTCGAAAATGTGCAAGTGTAAACAGTGCTTCCTATTGCCAACTCCTTAGGTAAAATTCACCTTATCTATTAAATAAACCTTATATATATCTATTTTATTTTTCCAAGTATAAAATGGGATAATAATAAAGCAGGATAGAAAAAAGGCAAATAATGTTTATATAAGTATTATATTAAAGTATTGACTTTTTAAAAAGTCAATGTTTTTTTTTTCTATAGGAACAGACACTTAAAAGTAGAGTAGAAAAGAAGGGAAGAAATATCTTCAATAGTTGTTTTTATTATCACCCTGAACATCATAGCAATTCTCATAATTGTAATGTTTGAGAATGCCAGAAAAGAAACTGCTAGCACTTCTAGCAATGTACACTGCATGTGTGTATAATTTCTTCATTTAAATTGATAGTATATGTGTAAGTACCTTGGAAAAATCAACTTAAATGTACCCTTCTATGCACTTACAAGATTCTGATTCTGAATGAATTAATTTCCATACTTGATACTCTTATATTTCATTTCTGTTCAATTGTTAATTTTCTGAAATAACAACTGTAACAAATTTGTATACCTACAATCAGTGCCGTTTCTAAAGTTTAATCAATGAAATATATATATATATTTTTTAACTAAATTAATTTCCTTTTTAAAATTTAAACTATATTCAGCAAGAAATGTATTGAGCAAAGTTTAAATGCAATAATAAATAATGAAAGAAATTGTTTATCTCTAAAATGAAGATACCTTGTTATTGGTTTACTAAAATTAGATATAATTAGTATCGTGCTTATAGATTCTGCTGTACTTGATGTATAAAGAAATCCATTAGTGATGTTGATGTTCTGTAGAATAATGACTTGAAGATGAAGGCATTTTGTGTGCTTCTAAAGCAAAGTGAATCTTAAATTGTTGTATAGCATGCCCGCATTGAGTTAATACACTATGGTCACTAGGTACTTATGATTTGGTTGTGAAGGTCCCCTAACTTGGCAAATCTAATGTCTGTCCTCTTTTTTTTTTTTTATAAATTTCTATCACTTACAGAATGGTAAATTACCTTTTAGGTAAATGCATGCAACAGATTTGGCATCAATGTACTTAAGCTAGTGTATAAATCCAGATTCAAAGAATATTGTCTCTTTGCAGAAATTAATTCATGTTAAGATTTTTTAAAAATTTTTATTTAAAAAATTTTTTTTTTCCTCAAGAAAATTATCCTCTTGCTGTATTGAATGAACATCCAAGATATTTTGTAGATTTACTTAATTTTCAAAGGAAAGCTAAAAACAAGTAAAGTGGTGTAGAGTATGCATAATTTTAAAATGATTGAGGGGGCGGGGTGTCCTCATGGTGTAATGGTTAAAGCGATGGACTGTGGAATCATAGTAAGCGAGTTTAAACTCCAGCTGCGCTATTATGTTAACTTTCGGGCAAATACCCCTGGGAAAGGTATGAACCCCCTTATCCTCCCATCTATGGGTTAAATAGTACCACTATTGGGGGTGTCCTCGTGGTGTAATGGTTAAAGCGATGGACTGTGGAATCGTAGTAAGCGAGTTTAAACTCCAGTTGTGCTATTACGTTCATTTTCGGGCAAGTACCCCTGGGAAAGGTATGAACTCCCTTATCTTCCCAGCTATGGGTTAAATAGTACCTCTACTGTTCTTTTAGGAGAATGGCTTTTAGATGAGTCAATGCACCAACTGACACAAAAAAAATTGCAACATTTTGTTTTTTTATGGTTTTATGTCAGGTTGGGTCTACTCTACATCATACTAAAAGTTGGACAAGATTGTAGTATGGGAAAGTTTCAAATTTCGAAGTTGAACATTTTTGACTTACAAGTCATTTTCCATTACGTTTTAAAACACTAACTCGGTCAGTTTTCATGATAAACCAATAAATCTTGCCTGTTCACAGTTCTTCCTCCTCCTCCTCATCATTTATGACTGGAGCATTCTTGATATCAGTTTTGATGAGTTTTGCTGTGATTTGGAGAATTGCTTGTTTCTGTGCTTCCTCATTGTCCTCCTGAGGTAAATTGTTGTATTCACGAAGAATGTCACAGGTTTTTTCCCTAAATGTCACAACGTTTTTGATGCCACTACGGCCTTCAGTCACGAATATAGAGTTCCCATATCGACTGAGCGGCTTTTCTTTGAGGTATTGATTTCCATACACTGTGGATTTACTACCATGCAAGTATTCTCCCGTTTTAGTGACAAGGTCCGATATCATTAGCTGTTCTTCATCGTTTTCCTCCTGGAACTCACAAACACTCTCGAATGCCTCATCCTGATCACTGTCCTTTGGTCTTCTACTTTTTCGTCGTTTGGTGGATTCAGCTGACATGAATTGTCTTGGAATCTTTCACATTGTACCGAAGTTGATGCTACATGATTGGTGGTAAACACAGTCTGCTGCGTGAAGATCACCACCAAAATATTCAATCTAGCTTTGAACAGCTGTGGCCAACTCATCCCCTCTGGTTTTGCAATGGACCAATATAGTTTGAACAAATGAAGCTGTCTTCACATTCTTCTTCATTTTTTCGTTTTGGGTCTTTTTTCGTAGTAACAGTTCCACAGATTAAGCAATTTGTTGTACTGTCATATGGTCCCAGAGAAACACGAGCGCTCCTTTTCACTGGTCGAGCAGAATCACTCTTGCTGGAGGCAATAGCAATGTCCTTTTTGTTGATGTGGTTTACCTGACATGTTTTGTGAACACGAGTTCCTGCTTCAACCCGGACTTTCACACCTCTTTCGATACTAGCACAGTTGATGCCTTCAGCTCCTTTTTCTCGAACCACCACAGTCTCTTCACCATTCAAAGCTCGTTCATATAAAGGACAGGTTTCTGCATTGTCTGAATTCATGTTTTACCCTGAAAATATATGTATACAGTGTATTAGTATATGTCTGTATGTAAATCGGGTTGAGTGCAACACTACAGGGTCGGCCAAGGTTTTAATAGCAAATGCACATCATATAACCTGGGATCCATACTGAAATTGCTGCACATTTTTGGCCCGCTCTGTAGAAGTGGCTGAGGGAAGGGTAGGGGTAACCTTAGATATGGTATAAGGAGTGATTCAACATCACTGGCAACCATTTCATGTGAAAGATTGACCCTAAAAACATGGGTAAAAGTGAAAGATTTATTGATTTATCATGAAAACTGACTGAGTTAGTGTTTTAAAATGTAATGGAAAATGACTTCTAAGTCGAAAATGTTCAACTTCGAAATTTGAAACTTTCCCATACTACAATCTTGTCCAACTTTTAGTATGATGTAATGTAGACCCAACCTGACATAAAACCACAAAAAAAATGTTACAATTTTTTTGTGGTTGGGGTACTTTGGCGTTATATTGACTAGCTTATTTGGCATTAAATAACCTACAAAGGTTGATATGCCATTAAACAAAGAAACCAAACCAAACCAAAATGATTGATTTTAAAATATCGATCCATTTAGAATGATTTTAGGCCTAGACGTTAGAAAATCATGTTCATTGTATGCTTGCACAGTTATATAGTAAGTATTTTTTTTATCTCGTACAAATAATTTGCTAATTCTATTTACCAAGTCATTTGTTTGTAAACAGTTATGATTTCAAATAACTGATATTAATCCTTAGTAAACAATTACAACTTCATGTAACTATTCTTAATACAAATTTATGATTAGATGGCATCAAGTATTTCTATTGAATACAAATAATTTTTAAACAGATCCATTTGATCCATAGATGGGATCCTAACAGGTACTACCATTTCAGATCAGAGTGGACCTGGGAATCATGGCATTTAACAGGTCCTTCAAACTTCTTATATGATGCAGTTTTGTGTCATACCCACAGTAGGGAAGTCAATACACCAGAGTTGATAGGGTTAGGGTTACTATGTTGAGGTTTTAAGGGAGTTCAGGAAGAGATTCCTAGGGAAGAGACCAGCACTCTTCAAATCGGGTCTGTGGCATTTCCAGCAGGACAATGCACCAGTCCACAACTCCATCCTTGTCACAGACTATTTGACCAAGATGGGCATCAAGACAGTTCCTCACTGTCCCTATAGTCCAGACCTTGCTCCCTGTGACTTCTAGTTATTCCCTAAGCTTAGAGGCTATTGTTATGAGACAACTGAGGAGATAAAAGAGGCTGTGATGAAGGTCATTGACACACTCACACAAGAGGACTTCGATAGGGCCTTCTTGAAGTTGTTGGAACGGTACAAGTGCATTGCAGCTGGAGGAGATTACTTCGAAGAGGACTAGAGTTTCATGTGTGTACTATCAATAAAAACGCCCATACGAAAAAAGTCTGGAAACTTATTTAATGATCTCCAAAGCTGGATTTATGAAATAATTGCATAGTATTATCGCTTTGTTAGAGATGAGAATCTGGACAAAAATGTTTAACTCTTTGAAGCATCACTTGCTCCGATTTAAAAAAAAAAAAAAATCTTTCCTATTAGATTCTGATTTTTTTTTTTTTTTGGCTTAGTAATATCTAAAAAAATCTCTTGGGTTATACACATGTATATTTTGTAACAATTATCAGTTGTAACTTTGTAAATTTTTAATTAACAAATATTATGAAGCAGGCATGGACAACCTTTTTTGAGAAGTGGGTCTCTGTACTAAAAAAGAAAATAAAGTTATTTTTATGAAGGTACCTCAAACATACTTGTAAACATCTGCCTTAGAAATAGGGAAAAATTGATCCCCCCCTCCACTCTCTTCAGTAAAAAGATTTTTTCTATAAAAATAAAATTGAAGTCTTGGTATATATTATCTCTGATATCAAACTGGTAGGTGCTGCTTACTGGTTTTGTTTGGTTTCTTTGTTTGTTATTTAATGACAAAGACATCCTTGGAGAAAACCAGTAGTGCTACTATTTAACCCATAGTTAGGGAGATAAAGAGGGGGGTGCATAGCTTTCATAAGGGTATTACTTTGGAAGCAAATATAATTGTGCAACTGAAGTTTGAATTCAGGTCCTACAATGTTAGCTTGTTGGCCACTACGCCATGGGGACTCCCCTAATTTCTTTGCCAATGGATGTTGAAAGAAATATTTTTTGTAGGTTAACATAGCCAAAAGCTAGGTAGGGGCCATTAGTATATTTCCATCTGTATTGTACCTTTGAATGTAATTCTTGTTTTTGATAAATTTTTCATGGAAATTAAATATTTTTATGTAAGCTTTGAAAAAAAGACAGATGTTATCTCAAGGAATACGCTTTGTGTGATATTTATTTTTGTCTTCACTGACTGGCCTTCTATAACATTAATGCATTGGTTAAGGCACCTGTTCACTATTTGTAATAGTACATGTTGTTGTGCATGGGCAAATAATCTTATATATATAATAAAGGATATCTTAATTTTCATTTGTTTACTTGTTTTATTCAATATAAAAAAAACTGGTCAAGGTAATCTATTGAGTATTATTGACAGACCCATATGCTAATTCTGACTAAATTTGGCACAGCGCTATTTCAACCCTTTTGGTACCGAGAGCAGCTTGTCACACAAATATGCTTAATGTATGAGGGTGAGATGCAACTTTATTGCACATTAATTAAAAATTTTGGATCTTGTTTGCAGTAACACAGCTCTACAAATTTAGAACTAGGAAAACTTTATTACTTCAAAAACTTTAGTAAAACAGTCATTTTTAGAAGTATCGGTGAATTAAAAAAAAAAAAAAAAAGTCTCTTTAAAACACACTTGTGGGATATGCTCACTTCTAACTATTGCAAAAGATCCAAATTTCCTCCCACCCTCAATGTTTTAATTGTTTTTCAGAATGTATTGTAATTCTGAAACTCCAATAATTGCATTTCCAAACTTTTTCATTAAATTTGTGGCTAAATGCACCACACCAAAAAGAGTTAACTGAGAAGAACCAATCATAAAATGATTGAATGCTTATGCAATGAAATAGTTGAAAGATAATTATTTTATGCATTTGTCTTTTGAGGTGCAGGTGATCTTAATTGCATGAATGGAATTGGCAAACCATTCAAACTAAGATATTTTGAATTAACTTTGCACTAATGTCCCTGGGAAAGGCAGGACTTCAATCCTCCCCTTAACTATGTGTAAATAGCAGGCTATTTAAAGACCTTTATCCTTGGAAAGCCAATCCTTCAAAATAGGTTGTTCCTTGCTACTGGTACCATTTAACTCAATCCAACCCATTGCATGTTACTTAAGATGAGTACCATTGTGATAACTTATTGCCTTGAGATACCATAAAGGAGAGTTACTCTGAGTAACCTGAGAATTAGTTAGGGTTTACTTGTGATAGCACTCACAAATATGAGAGGTGCTTACGGTGCAATGGTTACCATTGTAAGAAATGGACATGACGACCTAAGTTCAAATTCTAGATGTTTTCATTTCACATATTACTAATACCCTTTGGAAAGTTATGAATACCATTATTCTCCCTTCTGCAATGGGAAAATAGTAGGGCAGACTAGGCTTTTTAACCTTGGTATGGCAACTGGTATTGGGGAAGGAAAAACACTGAATTCAAACCTATTAAACTCCACTTAAATAAATTGACCTTGTGTCACATCCTGCTTGTGTAGAGGGGTTCGGTAAATATATATGCTCTTGGGTAAGTTCTCTCTCCATCAATGGATAAATAGCTGGGTACTTGAAGCCCTTGAACTTTGGAAAGAAAATCCATTATAGCCATTCAATTAAAAAAAAGAATTGAGTCTACTGACACCATGTTGTGTTTTACTTAGGTAGGAGATGGGTACTGCTAAGTAACCTCCAATGTCTTGAAAGATGCTATGAAGGTCAATTATTAAACATGACACTCTGATGACAATACTAACGTGAGTTAAACGTTTTGCAACATTTTGACACGTGCTAGTTTGTACTGCATTTTGGCACATGTTCCTATTTACCAACCCCTCCGGTCGGGCAGGATATGACACAAGGTCAATTTTTAAGCGGAGTTTAACAGGTTTGAATTCAGAGTTTTCCTTCTCCTAGACTAGTTGCCTAACCAAGGCTGAAGAACCTAGTCTGTCCTACTATTTACCCATAGCTGGAGGGAGAATAATTGGATTCATACCTTTCCCAAGGTATTAGTGCTATGTGAAATACAATTAGTCTTGTCCAGGATTTGAACTCGTGTCGCCGTGTTCATTTCCTACGACGATAACAATTACACCACGGGCACCTCCCTTACACCACGGGCACCTCCCATTTTGGCACATGTTAGTTTGTGATTTGAAAGCTGCACCGATAAATCCGTAATGTAGTTTTGTTTGGGAACTTATGCTTGAGTTTGAACTTGGCCATAACACTACATAAGCAAGCAAAAGCATTAGTTGTGCCAAAGTTGATCACAATACAGTAACCAGATGGCTTGTGATATAGTAAGCTAATTATTCCAGATTTCTAATTCATTTGTTAACTGTAACTTGTGTTGTACTAGTTGACCTTTAATCTCAATTTTAGCTTACATTTCTAGTTATAAAAGTCTGCTTTTAGACATTTTGTTTACTTGAGTTATGGATACAGCATGATATAACTAGAGTATAAACCTGTAATACTAACTACAAAACCTCTTAATGAATAATGTCTCTTTCATGTACGTTGTAAACAACTGCTAAAAATTTTCAGTAATAGTAAGTTGGGAGGTGGCCGTGGTGTAATGGTTATCGGCAACATGAGTTCAAATCCTGGCCCAGGTTGATTGCATTTCACATAGCACTAATACCCTTAGGAAAGGTATGAATCCAATTATTCTCCCTCCAGCTATGGGTAAATAGTAGGGCAGACTGAGTTCTTCAGCCTTAGTGAGGCAACTAGTCTAGGAGAAGGAAAACTCTGAATTCAAACCTGTTAAACTGCGCTTAAAAAAATTGACCTTGTGTCATATCCTGCCTGAGCGGAGAGGTTGGTGAATAAAGTAAGTTGGTTTCTAAAGAGTTACTCAGAATCCAAAGTTAATATAAACACAATAATATATTAATAATTTAGACATTGGCCCAGCAGTTAGAGTGTTCGCCAATGGCCCGGGAGACCTGGGTTCAA
>CAUZXS010000213.1:0-72500 GCA_963585895.1 Sepioteuthis lessoniana
AAATAGATTTTTGGAGGATTGATATCAGAATGCCTATTTTCTCTAGGCTGAGAAAATAGGGATAGCGAATCATTTTTTGTTGGAAAAGATAGTTACAATTATTTTTGCTAGATAAGAAATGGCCTTCAAGTGGTAAGGGCAAGAGAGTAGAAGTGATGAGAGAATGGCTGCCAGCTTGAGACATGTGAAAAATGCCAACTGTCTGGGTCTTTACTCGGTTACTTACCAACCACCAGACTTAAAAGGAAGTGACCCACTGTTGTTGTAAGAAGTTGAAAGTCATCTACTGTTTGAAGCTACAAACGCACAAAAGAAATGTACATTTGATCATATAAATTTGTAGATTTCCATCATTGACTTTGTACTTGTCTTGTTTATTTTTCAACCAGAGTAAGTTTGATTGGAAAACCATGGCTTGTTTTATTTAAATTATGATTTTGTCAGTAAGTACACAACGCAAATCAGTTATGCATTTTGTTGCTATACTGAGAGATACCCCCGCCCCCACAGCTGGGTCACATTCCATTCATATCCTGTTGGTGCTGTGGTAGAGTACAACATCCAACAGAGAGATGGTGAATGGGCTTTGATGTATATGATATCTTGTGAGTCCATATATGTTAGCACAGTGGTAAGGCCTCGGCCATACATTGTTATACACACACACACACGTGTGTGTGTGTGTGTGTGTGTGTGTGTGATCTTCTAAAAAGAAAAAAGAAATCGAACCAAAACACAAAAATAAACTAGAAAAGTAAAGTAGTTCCACCCCTAAACATGGTAATCTTTGCCTAAAAGAAAAAATAGTCATAATCATTATTCAAGAACAAACTTATAAATAAATGATCAGAAGTTTTATACAAATGTAGGCATGAAAACAAATCCCTACTTAGCCACCTGAAAACTAATTTCAAAGACTAAAAAGTAAATAAGGATATGATAATTAAACAAAATAAAAACACTAGAAAATGATAAATTAAACATGGAGTAAATAAATCAACAAATGACAAAATTGATATAATATGGCCATAAGAATAACCATAGTATAAACTTGACTGCCCTTCCAAGAACACCCCACAAAGTAGATCACCTTTCCCATCATGGCCTATACAACAGTATATGAAGGAATACCATATTGAAACCACTTGATCTGATAATTGCATAGGTGAAAAACTGACAATCACTAAGCACCACTGATTCCTTCTACTTTACCCTAACTTATATATATAATAACTGGCTCATTGGCTTAGTGTGTTCGCTAATGGTCCAGGAGACTGGGGTTCAATCCCAGGTCGAGTCATACCAAAGACTTAAAAAATGTTACATGATACCTCCTTGCTTAACACTCAGCATTATAAGGTACATATCAAGGGTAAAGTGGAGCAATCCAAGGAAAGGAGTAGTGCTCTCTCTTACACCTCGGTGTTGTAGCTATTGAAAAGGGAGCTTTCTGGTCGCCCACAATTAACAATATATATAATCACCTGTGTTATTTAATGCCAAAATTAGTCTTTTTGGTAATCTATTGTGTGTGTGAGTGATAAAATAATAAACTGTGACACATTGAATAACTGTTAATACCCAAGGAGGTTATAGTGTATTAATGTGGGTTTAAGTATTGTTGATACACCCTTTAATTTGGAACCCTGCTTTGTATGTGTCATCATTTACTTTACCCAGTATGCCAAAGCTAAATTAATGTGCTGAACTGTGACATCGTCATAAATGAATTTGAACTCCACTTTTTACTTTCACTTTTGAACTAATACACTTGGGAAAGATAAAAACTCATCTCTCCAACTATTGGTTAAATAGTATCACTACCATTTTTCTACAAGGATGGTTTTGGTATTAAATAAACCACAAAGATTGATATGCCATTAAACAAAGAAACCAAACTAATTCTATGATGTGTCCTGGGTATGACCGTAAACTGCATCTGATCATGAGGTTTCAGTCCTGGAGCTTTGGGGAATGTGGAGTACTCCTTTGTTGCCATTACTACCAGGTTCGCTCTGATCCCAGAGTACCTGTCAGGGTCCCAACTATAGGTCAAATAGAACTGTTTAAGCATCTGTTTCCTAACAAATGACTGATGTTAAATTGAAATGTCAATGTTAGATAGCAATACTTGAAGCCATATAACTGTGTGCAAACAAATGCACTCTGATATTCTCCTAGTGCACCTCCAGTCCAGTCAGCTGGGGCTGTAGAATTCACCAACTGCATCTCTGCAGGGGGTAAGCCTCCCACTGCACCAATGAGTGTACTGATTATGACATTAAACCAACTTTAGTGGGGCTTCAGTTCTGGGGCTTTGGGGAATGTGGAGTACCTTTGTATTGACATTACTGCCAGGTCCACTCTGACTCTGAGGGGTAATACCTGTAAGGGTCTCATCTGTGAGTAAAATAGAGCAATTTAATTGCATGCAAACAAATGATTGATGTTGAACTGAATTAGTATTGAATTGCAGTACTTGAAACCATTTAACAGTGCACTAATAAATGAACTCTGGCTTGTTCGAAATGTTACCTATAAACTATTCATTTACAAATCAAATATATTTGATACACACACACACACACACACACACACAATCTGGCATTAAATAACCTGTAAGGAGGTGCTCGTAGTGTAATGGTTATCGTCGTAGGAAATGGACACGGCAACACAAGATCAAATCCTGGACGAGACTGATTGCATTTCACATAGCACTAATACCCTTGAGAAAGGTATGAATCAAATTATTCTCCCTCCAGCTATGGGTAAATAGTAGGACAGACTGGGTTCTTCAGCCTTGGTGAGGCAACTAGTCAAGGAGAAGGAAAACTCTGAATTAAAACCTGTTAAACTCCACTTAAAATTGACCTCGTTTCATATCCTGCCCGAGTGGAGGGGTTGGTAAATATGATTAAATAACCTACAAGTGTTGGTATGCTATAAAACACAACCAAGTGTGTCTCTATAGCTTGGAGCATGACTTTGGAATCCCCAGTTTTAGGCCTACCTAACCTTGCCTAATCATCAAGCTTCTTGCAACTCAGTTGAAATTTCTTGAGCCACTGGTTACTGTGCCTTCACCTTTTGCACAACAAATGTTTTTGGTTGCATTATGTCTTAGTTTGGACTTGTAAAACATAAGTTCCTGAATTAGACTACATTGCTTGTTGAAATCACCCACTTGGTAAACCAATGCACAATGTATTAGTGCATCAACAACCATGATGCTACTAATTACGAGTACGTTCTACAGTCTGAAGGGCTTCAGTTGTGTTATGTGTTGCAAAGTAGCATGTCCTAAAATATTGCAGATCATTTGTCTCATGCTTATATTGTCATTTTTAGTCAGCTAATTGAAAATTTGTCACTTAATCACTGGCAGACTAACCAATCCTTCATTTTTAATGGGTTCTGTTTTTGTACAAGTTTGCAATTTAAAAAAAAATCTGTTTTGTTCTACATTCATTTTTGGTATTAGTAAATGCAAGAAGTGGTTCATTAGGGACAAGAATGAATTGTTTGATGTGTACATACAATAAACGTCATCTATAAAAATGATAGGAAATTAATTATGTACTTAGAATAATATGCTAATAGTAAATGCTGCTCCTATTTCACCATGAAGTAGTTCATGGCTGAAATATCTTAAAAAAATGAGTGGAAAATGTGGAATGTCTGATATGTCTTCGTTAAAGTCTCAAATATACTGTTAACATGTTGGAATTTTCATATGATTTACAATTTTCTTGGGAAGTTAGTTTTTGGTGTGTACACTCGCATACACATGTATCTATCTATCATACATACATTTTATTTATATATATATATATATATATATATATATATATATATATATATATATATATATATATATATATATATAATGTATGTATGTAAGTGTATATATAAAGTTGACTGACCATAGTTGAGGGTGAGCCAAAGCTTCCTTTTCAACACCAAGGTGTAGGGGTGGACACTCTAGTTACCCTTGATCCATATCTTATGCTGAGTGTGAAGCAAAGTGGCATCAAGTACGATTTTTTTTTTTTTGAGTCTTTGGTATGATTCCACCTAGGATTGAACCCAGGTCTCTTGGACCATTTGTTAACACTCTAAGTATTATACCAATTGTGTGTGTGTATGTATATATATATATATATATATATATATATATATATAATAATGCGCACACACACTCAAATTTTCTCTCTCTCTCTCTTATATATGGAAGTTAATCCAATAATACAGAGAAAATTCATTAAAAAGTTAATCTAAGAAGAGTTTAATGAAAAAGAAAGTCAATGCTATAACGTTTCAGTTCTAATGAACCATCATCAGGACTAGGACGGATGATATCTAGTGATGTTAAATCACTGATAGATTTTTAATAAAATTTTAAAAAAAATAAGGAGGAAATACTATATATACAGGGAAAGGAGTTACCGTTTAATCAATAAATCAGCATTCATGTTTAAAAAATGTCATATGATCGTTTATGAATATTCTGTAGAACTTATTTGTTCACCAAGAAAGATTTTGAATAGGAAGGAAGGAAGAGAAAAGAAATCCTTCCTAGTCCTGATGGTAGTTCATTAGAACCGAAATGTTATAGCATCAGCTTTCTTTCTCATTAAACTCTTCTTGGATTACTTTGTTTATCAATTTCTCTCTCTCTCTCATATAATATAATATATATATATATACTCCCACACACACATTGTGCGTGTGATCTTCCCATCTTTTCTAACCTTGTCAGTATGTTGATTGATCATTTTTCATACCCCCACTAGCTTTCCATGGTGAGCTGCATGTCTCTCTTATTTGTCCTGGTAGAATACACGTTTTTTTTTTTTTTTTTTTTTTTTTTTTGTTACTCTGTAAGGCTTGCTTACTGGATGAAGTTGAAGAACCAAATCACCTTCTGTGATGCTGGGTTTGCATTATTCCACTTTTTTTTCCCTCACTCCATTACTGGTGTTTTTTATTTATTAGTAATTTAATTATTATTCACTGATATTCTCTGAATTGTATCTTCATCTTCATTGTTGTTGTTGTTAGTCATAATGTTTTAATCATTGTACTGTCTGGCCATTTTTCAGTGTCAGTTAATTTCTCTATTACTTTTGCATCACTTTATAACAGCAACAATTTGACATAAATTAGACGCACGTGCAGAATAATAAAAAAAATATATTCAACAAAAAACCTGATTTCACATCTAAAGCAGGATTTATAAAAGATACTTTAAAACTTTAATAAAACAAAAAAAATGTTGTCAGGCTTAAAATAAAAATAGTTTCATAATTGTTTGTGTATAATATTCGTAACTTTCGACTAAGAAATTCTAGGTGGCGCAAGGGGGGGGGGATACTCTATAAATTGTAATAGCTAAGTTGAATATTTGTTCAACTTTTAATCAATTTGTATTGACTAAAAGTAAGAACTTGTTCTAAAACATAGTTTAAACAGTATTTAGAACAAACACATGGAAATGTTCACACAAAAATGCTACAAGCTTGTAATAAAACCAAGCTCACATCCGGAGAAACAAAATTATAAACACAAATTCCTGTGATTATTTTTTTGTAATGGCATAAATTATTAGTTTAGACAATAAATATAATTTTCATTGTGTTTATGTATGGATGTATACCTATCTCTCTACAAGCAGGATGTGACACAAGGTCAATTTTTAAGCAAAGGTTAAAAGATTTGAATTCAGTTTTCCTTCTCCAAGACCAGTTGCCATACCTAGGCTAAAGAGGCTCATCTGCTCTTTTATTTCATTCATAGCTGGAGGGTGCATAATTGGATTCATACCTTTAACAAGAGTATCAGCAGTATGTGAATTGCAAATGGTTTTGCCCAGAATTTGAATTTGTGTTGCTGTGACGGCATCCCATTCAACACAAATGCCTCTTCACACACACAAACACAAACATATATAGTCATTGTAGGAACAACAGTGCTTTGAGACTGCTGTCGGTTTCTTGCCAATGTTATCATCAGACCAATTGATTCCCATGTGGTAGACATTTTTTTATATACTGTTATGTGGGTGGTTTAGTTTATGTGGCATGATGGCAAGGGTGATCTAGTTTATACTGTATGGTTATTTATGTGGCCATATCATATTAATTTTGTGATTTGTTCCTTTCATTTACTATGTATTGTGGGATTTTTTTATTCTATTTTCTAGTGTTTTGATTTTATTTATTCTGATAGCCACCAAGTGTTGATTCTGTGTCTATACTATTCTAACTTTTTTATTTATTTATTCATTTATTTTTTTAACTAAGAAACTTTTAATGCTTTGTCATATTCTACATGCATGTTCCAATCTACTAATGACTGAGAAACAAGCCATTTGCTCCCTGCTCCAGATTGCTAGTTTATTTGCATTCCACTGTATCAGACCCTGAGTGAAAGTTCATCCAGTGCAAAGGTGGGGAACCTGTCATCTTAATGTTGTATGCTGCCTTATAAACTCATTAGGTGCTGATATATATATTTTTTTTTTTTTTTTTTTTTTTTTTTTTTTTTTTTTTAAGGCTTTATCAAAAGTTCAATTAAGATTCTTCAACCTCCATTTTAGAATTTGATATCCCTATGTTTTCTCAAAAAAAAAAACAAGTCATTAAAAGGTTAGGTTTTTTTTTTTATTCCTTTTAAGTAGTATAGATTAAATTTGGACTGTTAACAAAAAGGAAATCCTAGTGAGCTCCTTTTTTTAAATTTTTTTTTAAAGATAAAGCAATGCACTCAGAATGTTTGAATGTAAAGAATAAAGTGGTTTCCAGTTAAATTTGCAACTGAATAACTGTTTTCTTGTGTTATCACTAAACATTTTTAAAAATCCAAATTCACTAGACAATTGCTAATTAGAATCCTTCACTCCTTCCTAAATAATAGCATCAATATCATCATAGATCATAGTTCCAAGGGGTCATTCACCAAAACATAAACTTAAAATGGAGATAATCTTGCATTGCTAATTAAAATATTTCACTTCTTTCTGAATAGAATCATCAATATCACTGTTAACCATTGTTACGACAGGAACCCAATGGGTTCCAAGGTCATCTGATATATTAGTAAAATTTTCATTGTGCAAATATGACACACCATAATGAGATTTTTTTATGAATCTTTCAAATTCTTGGAATAATGGAGATAACTGAAATGCCTATTAGTTCTTCACTCCATCTTAAATAGAAGCATCAATATCATCATGGATTACTGTTACAAGAACCAATAGGTTCATAGGTCATCTACTATTAATTAAATCTGGACAAAGTTATTAACTAAAAGCAAATCATAGTGAAATTTTTATTAAAGCAATAATCTTGAGATACTCTAACTCCAAAGAATAAAGCAGTTTCCACTCCAATTTGCAGCTTGATAACACTGTTTTTAATTATCCAAATTATTATACAACTGTTAAAAGAATCTTTCACTCCTTCCTAAACAGAAGCATCAATATCATCATGGACCCTTGTTACGACATAAACCCTATAGGTTCACAGGTTATCTAACATATATAAAAATTGGATTTTTAGTCATATATATATATATATATATATATATATATATATATAAATATATATATATATCTCACCAGCAGAAATGTTTAGTCCATGACCAAACAAAAAGGATTTTATGAATACCAGTAAGTGAGGTCGGTATAAGAGAAGAGTTAGCAAATAATTAAAAATGTCCTTATTTGTAATTGAAAGATTTTGCCTTTTAATTCAAATCAAAAGTATTTTGTTATGAATTATTTTTTTCTTTTTATTCTTCAAAATAATATAAAAATATTTAGCCTTATATTGGTGAAAGTTTTAAAACATTTTCCTGATTTAAAAAAGTTTTTTGTCTCCAATAAATTAAAAAAATTTTTTTTTTTTTTACAATTAGTGCTGAGTCACAGAAAACTTGTACAGTGAATAATTTTTGAAAAAGCATCCTTGATTTAATTCAAATATCTATTTACCCTCTAAGAATTGAAAGATAAAGAATCTACGACTTCATTTATTGCAATACTTTATTTTAGGAATTTTTTTTTTGCTCACATTTAAAATGTAATGTAACCTTAAACTGGTTTAAAGCATAATTTAATTTTTCTAAAGACTTTTTTTTTTTTTTTTTTTTTTTTTTTATACAATTTTTTAAAAGTATGACAAATTTAAATTGTCTGAGTTAGTAATAAAAATGTATTCATCTAATTTATTCTTTCTTACTCTATAAAAAATCTAACAATAAAAAGAAGCTAAGAATTAAGTGTAAGATCTTTTTGTATTACAATTTCTTGTTTGTTTTTTTTTGTTTACATTTAAAATAGTATTTCAAAGAGGTATCCCTTGGTTTGAAAAATTTCTCTTTTTTTTTTTTTTTTTTTTTTTTTTTTTTAAAGTTCTTCAAAATTTTTTATTTGTACTAAATTAGAAAACAATTTACAAAAAAGCATTAAATTCAAATTTTCCTTATGAAATCTCTGATATTTAAACATGATAAATCTTATGAAGAGTTGCACATACATTTTTGTACTTACTTATGAAGAATTGTGAAGAGTTCTACAAATAGATTGTATAATTCTATAATTACAAAGTCAATCTAGTCAATAACAATTGAAAACTAAATTTCATACATTTTCTTATAAACATATTAGTGTATGCATGATTTTAATGCTCGGTGATATTTCTTTGAGTTATAAGACGCGTACATACCAAAACAGATGCAACTCTGTATGTGTGTGTGTATATATATATATATATATATATATATATATACACACACACACACACACTGCATACCATATTGAGATTTTATTAATCATCCAAATTTTTGGGATAACGGGGGTAACTATGAAATACTTATTAGAATCTTTCACTCCTTGTTGAATAAAAGCACCAATATCATCATGGACCACTGTTACAAGGTTGTCTATTATCAAATTTAGAATGTTATTAAATAAAAGCAAATATTAAAATTTTTTAGTTTTCTTTCTTGACCAGTTGCTATACCAAGGTTAAAGAACCCAATCTGCCTTACTATTTACCTAAAGCTAGGGGCAAGAATAGTTGGATTTCTACTTTTCCCAAGGGTATTAGTGCTTTGCAAAATGTAAACAGCTTCATCTTCAAGATGTAGACATTCATTGCAACTTCTCCAGTGATAAGATAAAAGGGCAGATTTGATTTTTATTTGTTTGTTTTACAGCATATCAACTGCCATGGTCATTTAATGCTGGAAGGTTAAATGGGGGGGGGTCAGAAAGGTCTGTTATGTTGGAATTTATTAGTTGAGAAACGATTTGTAGAAAGAATCTGGTTTTGTTAGAAGTTTATTTGTAGGGAATTGTCTGGTAGAAAAAAGGTTGGCATATTTGAAATCCATTTTACTTGCTACTCCGTTATGCAATATGCTTTCCACCCATGAAGAAGGTGCTGTACTCTTCTTAGCCATTAATAGTTTAAGCAAGTATAAACCACTGAAAAAGGTTGGGAACCTTTTTTATTTTTGAAGACCACATTCAAATTTGACTATTAATAAGGCTGCACTCAATAAGTTTTTACTATGTTTACCATTAAACAATTGATTTGAATTGAAGGCAGTCTGTCTGAGAAGGAAAACTCTAAATATCACCCTAAACTGCATCTGATGGTGAGGCTCCAGTTCTGGAGTACTATTTCATTGCTATTACTCTCAGATCCACTCTGAGCCAGAGTGGTAGTACCTGCTGGTATTTCATCTATGAGTTAAATATCTGTTTTAAAATTATTAATATTGGATAGGAATACTTGATGCTATATCATTGTAAATTAATTGTATTTAGAATAGTAAATTGAAATTATAATTGTTTACTAAGGATTATTATTATTTGTTTCTTGAAACCATATGATTGTGTGCAAACAAAAGATATTATTAAATAGATATAATTACTTGAAATCATATTTATATATACATTATTAGTATTAGGTAGGAATAATTGATATCAAGTGTGCAAATTATTCGTATTAGATATGAATACTTGATATATAAGGTTTGGTTTCTTTGTTTAATGAGATATCAACCTAGATATGAACATAGTGATGTAACTGGAGTTGGAACTTTCTTAATTCAAGGCCAGTCCCACACATTGGCCATTACGTCCTAGGGACAGACTCCCTGCAGATATATAACTGTGTACAAAAACTCTTAACTACACAAATGTAAATATGAACTTACAATGAATGCAATTCCCTGATCTCTCGGAGAATCACTATGGTGTAGTGGTTGATGTGCTGGATTGCAACATTGTAGTTAATGCGATGGAATTTGAACTCACTATGTTCACTTTTGAACTAATACCCTTGGGAAAAGTATGAACCCTTCTTATCCACCCAGCTATGGATTAAATAGTATCACTACTCTTCTTCTACAAGGTTGGCTTTGGCATTAAATAACCCACAAAGATTGATATGGCATTAAATAAACCAAACCAACTCTAACCCTTAACAAATGGACATGCCATTAAAAGCAACTTGTTTGGTTAGCAAGTTACATCAAGGCCATACAACTAGTTTTTGTAATATTTTGGATTCTTTCTGGACAGACTGTATAGATCTAAATACTCTTAATTAGAATATTTAACAGCTAAGCTATCTTTATTATAGGCTTATAACTTTGTATTGTTCCTTCTTAGCTGAAGGGAACCCTACTCAAATCCACTGGTATTTCTAAAACTCGGTGTTAAGTTTCAATTAGTATTTTTATATAATTTTTTATCCTTTTAACTAGCCTAACGTGATTGTTTTTTGGGTGGGTATTGTTAGATGTTATTGTCTTAGCTTAATGACTTGCGTTAGCTGTGCCTGCTTGAATACAATGTACATTTATTTGGTGAATTTCAACTAAAAACTAAGTTAAACACTTAAGAGTATGCTTAGTTCTGCTAATTATTACCTGGTCCTCAGGTGATGGTTTAGAGCTTTTCAAGGAAAACTTCTGAAATTAATCTGTCCACTTTAATTGATGATAACATGGGAGCAGCAAATGATAATGTGTGTGTGTGTGTGTGTGTGTGTGTGTGTGTGTGTGTGTTAAAAGTGTCAACATGGATTACCAAGGTAAGAATAAAGAATGAATGAAACATTTAAATTTTTGTGTTTTTTTTTTTTTTTCTGTAAATAATCTGTTTCTCCTTCAAAACTCTTATTGAACTCTTTTTTTGATATGTGAAGCTCTGCTAAAAAACAAAAAATTGAACTGAGCAGGAAGATCTGATCCAATATGGCACATGTTGGACTTGTACAATCCTGTGTTTCACAAAATGTGTTGGGTGTACCCATTGTGTTGTGGCTAACATATCGGACGATGACATTGTAGTAAATGAGTTTGAACTCGTGTTTGACTATTTCATTCACTTTTAGACTAATGCCCCTGGAAAAAATATGAACTCCCTTCAGGTATGGGTTAAATAGTACCTTTATTGTTCTATAAGGATGGATTTGATATTAAATAACCCATGAAGTTTGATATGCCATTAAACCAACCAACCAACCAAAAGTATTAAGACTAGTTTCATGATTAAAAAAACAAAAAATGGCTACCGACTCCTCCTTGATCAGTGCTTCACAAACTATCTGTAGCATACTATTATAATTTCTTATTAAGTGAATCATATTTAATTAAAATGAAATTTTCTAGTGTTTGTCTTTGTACACCATATCTAAAAATTGGCTGTTAGATGCTTTAATATTAATGAGATTATATAATTTCCCATCATCTTGGTAGTGTGTAATAATATATATTCTGATACCCCAATGCATGGTCTTGTATCTGGTAGGAAATAGACATGACAAACCAATTTCAAATCTTGGATTGGGCTGTTTGCATTTCCCATAATACTAATACCCTTGGGAAAAGTATGAAGTTGGGCAGATTGGGCTCTTTAACCTTGGTATGGCAACTGGTCTAGAAGGAAAACTCTGAATTCTGACTTGTGGAATTCTGCTAAAAAATATATACAATGACTAAAAAAAATACAACAGGGTTTTATAATGTATCAGTTTTTTTGGTAAGATTAATAGTAAAATAAAACAATATTCCATCAATTTTAACAGTTTTTGATGGTTAAAATGATAAAAGCTTATCTTCAGTATCAATTAATTTTAGTATACCATTAAATTATAATTTATAGCAAACAATATTTCCCACTGGATTTGAATACTTGATGCCATATTACTGTAAATTATTTGTATTAAGAATAATTGCATAAAGCTAGTAGGTAGTGTTTGTCAATGGTCCTGAAGATCGAGGTTCAATTCCAGGTTGAGTCATACCAAAGATTCAAAAATGGTACTTGATGCCTTCTTACTTAATACTTGGCATTATAAGGTAGGTATCAAGGGTAAATGTGGCAATTCAGGGAAAGGAGTAGTACCCTCTCCTACACCTGGGTGTAGTAGCTATTAAAAAGGAAGCCTTCAGGTCACCCTACTTACTTATAGTGTAAATACCTCCTCAGTAATAATGGTCTGCAAGTCTAACTTGTAAATCTTTATTCTTTGCAAGATGACCTTTATTTAACCATAGAGCATTTTTAATGAGATATCTCTCACACATTGGAATATCCTTTCATTGCTATTGTTCTCAGATCCAATCTGACTTGGAGTGGTAGTGCTTGTTAGGGTCTCATCTATTGGTCAAATAGATCTTTTTAAAAATTATTCTGAGATAAGACTTTGTGTTAAAAAAAAGATACATAAAAAAATATAGATATGAATGCGATTCCATAACTTCTAGGCATAAAATAACCCAGAATGGGTTGACATGCTCTTAAAATAAATCAAAACTGATAGGGTCCTATCTATGAGTCAAATAGAACTAAAATATGTACTTATGCTGAACTGAATTACTTGAAATAGAACAGCTTTGATAATTGAACTGCATACTTATGCTAAACTGAATTGTTTGAAATGGAACTTATTATTTGTATAAAATGGATTTGACATTAAATAACCTACAAAGGTTGATATGCCATAAAACCCAAACAAACAAAAATAAATCAATAAAATTAAAAAAAAATTTTTTTCTAAATCATTATTTGATGAAGTTCATACTAAGCAAAACATTCAGGAGGCATGCTTGATATGATGGTTTTTGTAGGAAATGAAATCAGTAACCAGAGTTCAAATCCTGGACAAGGCTGTTTATGTTTCACTTTGCACTAAATGCTCTTAGGAAAGGCATGATTTGATCTTATCTCTCTCTAGGTATGGGTAAATAGGACAGTCTGGGTTCTTTAGCCTTGGTTGGTTGGTTGTTTTATAGCATATCAACCTATTTCAGGTCATTTAATGCCAAATTAAGTCAATTTCTTTATAAAAGTTTCAAACAATTCAGTTTAGTATAAGTATAGGCTTTTGTTTATACATACTTAAATGTCAAAACAGTTTCTTTAACCTTGGTTAGTCAACCACTCTAGGAGAAGAAAGACTCTGAATTAAAACCAGCTGTGCTCCACCTAAAGATTGACTGTCACATCCTGTTCATGATGGAGTGGTTTGGTGACCACATAGAGGAAAACATTATTATGAATATCTCAACATTTTATTAAATTGGAATGAGTATGTTAAATGCTGAGGGTTTTGATAAAGTAGGTAAGAAAGTCCACATATCGGAATACAACAAATCAGCTTTGTGGAGTTGGCATGACATTCTTGAGTGTTTGGTGACCATTTGTAAATTTGTGTTGAATCGGGAGTGCAAGTTGATGTTTTATGGCCAAGTTTAACATTTTTGACAGTGTTTAGAAGACAGGTCTACAAACTACAAAAACAGGCGAATTGTTAATAATTGCAGTGTGCACCAGATGTAGCAATTTTAGAATTCAATAAAAAAATTACTTGAAATGTATCCAAATCCACTCAAACAATTCAGAAATCCCCAAAGGTGTAAATCACCTTGTTGGTAATGCTTCGAATATGCTGATTATATCCCCTCAAAAAGGCAGGTGGGTGGCTGGAGATGTCCTGGGTATGACACTAAACAGCATCTGGTGGGGAGTTCAGTTCTTGATCTCAGAAATATGAAGAACTCTTTCATTGCCCTTATTCTCAGTTCCCTTATGACCTAGGTTAGTATTATCTGTTAGGGTCCCATCTATGGGTCAAATAGATTTGCTTAAATATTAATATTGAATAAGAATGCTTAAAACCATGTAACTGGAAACAAATGACTATTATTAATAGTAGTAGATATGAATAGTTATTGAAACCATACAATTTTGTATGATTTATCAGTATTGGATAGGTACAGTTACATAAGTGTTCCTATTATTTGTATTAGATAGAAATACTTGATATAGAAGAAAGCCTGTTTAATATAAGACATGAAGAGTAATGAACCTTACTTTACTTTGTGTTTGCAAAAGGTTTAATTCAGTTGTCCTTCTAGACTGATTATCCCACCCAAGGCTAGAGAACTCAATCAACCCTACTTTTTTACCTATAACTTTGCAAGTATGAAATAAAATGGTTTGCTAGTTTATCTCAAAGTCCAATTTCAGCTGAATAGCGAGTTTGATCCTTACTGAGTATCCCATACCTCTGGCCTTATGTCAAATCTAAGCTTAGTTTTTAAGGATACTTTGCATGGTGTAATATTTTGCTAGGTTATTGCTAGCAAGTTGGATTCTTATTGGGTACCCATTACTTCTGGCCTTGTCCTAAAGTAACCTAAGTTTAATAAAGGACCAGTATTTTATTTGTAGCTTGGATGAAGAACTGAATTTCAAAAGTGAATTCAACCTTCATGGAAATTTTAAACTCAACAAGCCAATTCCATTTTCCATACTAATAACCATCTTCTACAAGCGTTTTCATTAATTAATTTCATCTTTTGGATAAAAAAAAAGTTGAAGATTCTGTTTATCATAATTTGCTCCAAGATGATGATTATTCAACATTTGTTTATTTATATTTGTGCTACGTGACTAGCTGAACTAAACAAGATAATTAATTGAATGAGTAAACATATATTGTACAATAATCAGAAGTTGATATTCATGTATATGTAAAGAGAATAATCTGTTAAGTAGAATAATGGAATATGGATGAAATAATCCATAAGGTAAATGATTGGCTGGATAAAGAATAAAGTAGGTTTGAATAGACAGATAGATGAAAAGAGTAATTACAAAAGGATGGGGAGAATAGTAATGAGGGGAAAGGGATAAAATAATGGTGTAGAGAGAAGAGTGATGATGATGAAGAGGAATATAATAATATATAGATGGAATGAAGATGAATAGTGAGAAAGATGGATGAATTGATAGCATAGTGAGAGAGGAATTTGTATTTAAGGTGATGGATATGATATTGAGAGAGGAGTGGACTAAAGGTAGAGCAAGAGAGAAGTGGGGATAGTAATGAAGGTGATGGATAGAGTAATGGTATAGTGAGAGAGAAGGATTAGTAGTAAGATTAATGGATATGATCCTGGCATAATTAGAGAGGAAGAGGACTATTATTGAAGGAGAGAAGTAGACTAATAGGAGAGATGGGGGAAGATTAGAGACAGTCTAAAAATATAGAGAAAGAGATGAAGTGTAAGAGACAGTAACATACAATATTCTTATAGATAGAATAAAGGCCTATACAAATAAGAGCCATGAAATAATGAGACTGGTTGCAGTGGGGTGGGAATGACAAAAAAACAACAACAAAAAAAAAAAAAACACATTTATTAAAAGCTGCCTAAGTTAATTAGATAAAAATTCTTCAAAAGACAAAGTGTACTAATATCAAAGCTTCTCTGCTAATGTCTTTTATAATAAAAAATCTTTCAAGCCGTATGAAGAGGAAATCTTTATAGTATTCCACAATTTTTTTTTTTTTTCCCTAATGGATTTAAAAAATTTTTTTTTTTGTTGCAAGATTTTAAACTGACTTTGTCTTTACTGTTAAATTGTGGAAATGCAGAATTAGATTTGTGTAAAACTTGGACTCCCATCTTATACCATGGGAGTTTGTTATGTAGCAATGCTTAAAGATTATGGCCATCAAAGTCACTATAGTAACTTAGTATCTATTTCTTTCTGACTTTGCTTCTTGACTTCACTTCAGTTGGACATTGTTGTGATGAATTTAACTTAGTCTAGCACAAGGCTAGAAATATGGTGCTCTCAGTGAAAATCAAACTCACTAATCAGTAATTGATCTGCTAGACTCGTCTGTTATTAGACCATGATTGAGGTACTTCTTAAAGCAAGGGTCTCTAACCTTTTCTGTCTGAAGGTCACAAATCTTAACTCAGAGCCTGGGGGCCATGACCTTAAAAGGGGCAAGTAAAAAAAACATAAAAAAACAAACCAAAATACAAAACGGCTAAATTCACAGGGTAACAATAATAATTTATTAATGAAACATCTGATTGTATTTATAATCACAAAAAATGTAATATCAGGGTTAAATGAAGAGGTTGACATGAGTAGCACATTAGAAAAGTGATGATTTAACACTTGGGGAATGCAGTATACTCTTGACATGTTTCACTTTGGAGAACAACTGTTCACAATGGTATATGTAGTGTCAAATGTGCTCACTACTTAATGGGTGTGAGGGATAAAGTTAAGGAATCATTCTGATAGAAATACATGGTTCTTATAGAAATTGAAGATGTAGCAAGCAAGAAAGTTGGACTTGAAATCTTCTGAATACTGAAGATCAATGAGTTCCATCTACAGTTGTAATGGTATGTCTTGATAATCAATATTAAAAATTGAAGAGAAAATTTTTAAAGTTGTTTAAAAGGCTATATAGATGGGCCTCAAGGGCTTAAAGCAAAGATAAGATTTGGCAAAATAAAATTTGTACTCTGGGTAAAATAAGTTGCTTTTATAATTTGATTAAAATTGTTCTTTTTATTTAAAAGTAATATTACCTCTGTCTCATAATAGTTTTCCATTTAGTGAATAATGTTTATATGTATATATGATAGCTATTATAGTACAGAGGTAGTATACATATTAAAGTTTTTTTCAAAGCTTCTTCAATTTTTAAGCTTTTAGAAACTTTACTCACCTGCCTTAATATGTCCTGATATGACACTAAACTACATCAGATGGTGAGGCTCCAGTCCTTGAGATCTGCCAAGTGTGGAGCACTCTTTAACTGGCATTACACCCAGGCTGACTCTAACCCAAAATGGTTATACTTGTTAGGGTCTAATTTATGGGTAAAATAGATCTTTTTAAAAATTATTCATATTTGATAGGACCATGTGCATATAAAAAAACCTCTTAAACAACTACACAAAAATGCAAATATGAATGTACAATGGATGTAATTTTCTCATTTCTTGGTATAAAATAATCCTACATGGAGTTGGCATGCCATTAAAATCGATATATCAAAGTTAAATTTTTGATCTTTAAGAAACTTTACCTGTTTATCTTGGTCTTTTTAAGACTGCTCAATATTCAGGCTATAAATTCTATGGTGTTAAATACTTTATATTTGTGGTATTTTATTTACCTCTTTAGATTGTCTGTGCACTCCCTTTCCCCAAACCACATCCTGCATTTTGAAAATATTTATACTATTTAGTAAGAATCAAAAGCAAACAGCTGTGTTTTATGGTCTGATAAAAATATTTTAATTATGGAACAATTGATTGCAAAAGCAGGTACTTTGTTTGTCAAATAGATTTTATGTAGATGTTTGCTTTCATAATTATGAAAGCAAACATCTACATAAAATCTATTGGATAACAGAAAGAGTATATTTGCCACCATAATACATAATTTTATTCTTTGGTTGATGTATTGTCTTTGGTACTCTCAGTGATGGTGTAGAGAATTATTTGTTGTAGAATAAATTTGTCAGTTGTGGAGAGTGATAAACCTAGAAATGTTAGGGTTATCAATTTTGGTAGAGAATATGGAATAAGAAATAAATTATCTTTAAATTCTTTCCTGAGAGAAAATTTTGTTTGTAACCTGATTCAAACATTTATTGACTGGTTAGCTAGACGGAAACATAGATGCAACAAGAAATGAAATATAAAAAGAGGAAATATTTGTTAGTGGCCAGAAATGAAGATGTGACTGTAAAAGAAATAAGTTCATATCACCTACTTCTATTATCCCTGAAATAGACATATTTGAATGAGTGGAAGGTTTTTGCACTATATATTATTATATGTAGTTAACCATTGGCATAGTCAGGTCCCAGGTGAGTGTCTGTGGAGGGAATGAGAAATGTGTCTAATCACAAGGTCAAGCTGTGGAAAAGAGAATGAAATATCTCCTTTCCTTTTGTACTTGGATATATTACTATGGCAATGGATGGCGTCACTTGTTATTAGCAGAAAGTATTTTTGCAAGCAAGGGAGATAATTCAGCAGGGGTTTATTTTTTTCCTGAATCCATAATTTATTGCATTTTATATTATATGAATTGATTTTTTCATCACCTGTCACCATTTGTTTTGAATATAATTCAGTAGAGTTTTTTTTTCCTCATTAAAGTGACTAATATAATAAAGTTAGGAGTTTTTTTGATACTTGATTTGGATGTTTTGAATATTAACTCCTGTCATATAACATTGATTAAATCTTGATCACTGATCGACTCTACTTATTGTGCTTGGTATGACACTAAACTACATTTACTTGTGAAGTTTTAGTTCTTGAGCTTGGAGGGTCTGGAGTCACTCCTAGGCCCACTCTAACTCAGAGTGGCAGTACCTGCTGGGTCCCTTCTATTGGACAGGTAAATCTGTTTAAAATTATTAGCATTAGATAGGAATACTTGAAACCATATAATTGTGTGCAAATAAATGATGATGATGATGATTTGCAAGCAATATTGAACAAGTCTTGAAGGCAACACCCTACAAAACAGCAGCTGTACAGCCACCTATCACCCATCATGAAAACTATCAAAGTTAGATGAACCTGACATGTGGGACACTGCTGGAGAAGTAAGGAAAAACTCATAAGCAATATACTTCTGTGGACCCTTTCACATGGACAAACAAAGGCAAAACGACCTGCTCGAATCTATATATAACAGCTCTGTGCTGATGCAGGATATAGACTTAAAGACCTCCTGGGAGCGATGGATGGTGAGAGTCATGGAAATCCATGCTGGCAGCATGACATGATGATGATTATGAGTGTTGCTCTGACAGTTGTGGATAATGAATGAAGTGAACACAATCAAAAAAAAAAAATATTGAAATGTGGACAATTAAAAAGGAACGAATATATGTGAAAGCAAAAAGAAGGGAGAAAGTCATTTTTGGTAAATTTTTTTTTATGTATAGAAAAAAAATATTGCAGAAAATCCATGTGAATAAAGAAGAAAAAAGTTCTTTGTATGTGTTATGTGAAATCCTACCTCTTTGTGTCCATTGAGTCCTGGAACCTGGCATATAGACAAAGCATGTGTCTTGGAGTAATGCTAGTAGAAAAGAGGTTTTGATTTTTGCTGCTCTCTCCTTGACCACATTCTCTTGTGGTCATTAGCAGAACTATTTTGGTAGATGCAGGAAGTAATGCTTGTTTATGTCACCTTGTCCCAAATAGTAAAAATCAATGACAGGCAAGGGATGTAATCCATACAAAAGGAATAATTCCTTGAAACCATATGATTGCTTGTAAAAGAAAAAAAATCAACTTCAGCATTAAAACAACTAACAAAAGTTAAAATCAACCAATCTCAGTTTGTTTGAGTGTAGTCATTTACTAAGCTTAGCTTTGGCACAAGGTCAGAATACAGGGGCATCTGTATTTACACATCTTTATCTATTGTCTTCATCTTAGTTGTTTTATTCACAAAGTTTTGGCCATTGTAATCTCCAACCTTCTTCAGGTGTCTCTTGTCATATGCAGTATCCTTCAAATTGTTAATATAACAGCCAAGATAAGAACAGTAGTCTGAGATGTGTAAATTATTCATCTCGGAAATTTTGAAAGACATCACTAACAATGGTCTGTAAGTCTAATTTGTAAATCATTATTCCTTGAAAGGTGCCCTTTGTTTAATGAATGAGCATTATTAATGATATCTCTTGCGTAAAACATTACAAACCACTTTTGACGTTTTTGATTATGCATATCTATGCATATTTACCAACCCCTCCGCTCAGGCTGGATATGACACAAGGTCAGTTTTTAAGTGGAGTTTAACAGGTTTGAATTCAGAATTTTCCTTCTCCTAGACTAGTTGCCTCACCAAGGCTGAAGAACCTAGTCTGCCCTACTATTTACCCATAACTGGAGGGAGAATAATTGGATTCATACCTTTCCCAAGGGTATTAGTGCTATGTGAAATGCAATCAGTCTCGTCCAGGATTTGAACTCGTGTTGTCATGTCCATTTCCTACGACGATAACCATTACACCATGGGCATGTTTTTGATTATTCACTGTGACATCTTCATTAATTGTGGAGTATCCCTTCATTCCGATTACTCGCATATCCTCTCTGACCCTCAATAGTAATACTTGCTAGGGTCTCTTCTATCGGTCAAATAGATCTGTTTAAAAATTATTTGATAGGACCACATGCAAAAAAAATAACATTTGAAAATACTCCACAAAATAATATAAATATGAACATTCAATAAATGCAATTCTGTTATCTTTAGCCATAAAATAACCCTTGATACATGTATCATTCTTCATTAACTGCACAAATCTTTTTTTTTTTTTTTTTTCTTGATTTTAAGTTGCATTTTTACCTTTCATAAGATTAAAAAGGCACATGTTAAAGTCTTATTTTTTTTCTATCATAAATGTTAGAAGCAGCAGCATCAAAGCATATGTAACAGCTTGATTCCCTTGTCATCTGTCCTTATTGACTATTGGTCTTGGTAAGTCCTCAAGACAACATTGAGTGTTTGCAAAGAGATGAATTTAACTTTTTGCTAATCAGCCAACACTGGTGTGTCTATGTGTAGTAGTCCATAGAACATCGCTTATGAGTTCATCCTTACTTCACTAGCAGTGCTCAGCTTGTTTTACTTGAATGGTTTGTGAGTTTGGTAAATGGTCATGCTACTTCCAGGAATTGTAGAAAATAGCATGCAACATCCTTGTGTAGTTCCATTTAGCTTTTTCACCTGGCATTTTATTAAAGTCCATGTGGTGCAACCATACAATAATACTGATATGTCTAGAGCTTGGAAGAATTCCCACTTTTATTAGACAATGAATAAAATTCTGTCTGTTTTAAAAAAATTGTTTATGCCTGCTGTTACACTTCAATAATGATAAAAAAAATCTTTTAAACGAATTTTAAATAAGTACTCTTAATATTATCTCAGGACAAGAACAGAATTTTTTTTCCTCCAATCTGTGAAATGAATCATCAGTCTAGCTTTTAGTTTAGGTGTTGACACAGTTGTGTGATATCTGATGATACATTGTCATATAATGTACATTGATTTATTATTGTGTAAAGAATAAATTCTTTTGGCATGGTATAAAATGATCATATTAATAAAGAAATTCTAATTATTAAATTGATGTTGTGTGCAACAAAGACTGAGATGAGTGATAAATCATATCTAACCAACAGAAGTAAAACAGGAAATAAACAAGAGTCAAGATTGACTTCTGGAAGTTATAAAAGTAACTCTGGGGTTAGTCAAAATGAAAAAGATGAGGTTTAATACCCATTACTAAAATGATCACTAAGTAAATTAATTTCTGATTAAGTTATAATTGCAAGTATAGATTTGTTGCGGAGCTGATAAGCATGTCAACCCTGCAAGCTGTTTTAGTTAAGCATATGAGTAATGACAGCCAAAAGAACACTGAAGAAAACAAAAAGGCAAAATAATAGTATAACAAACACGACAATTTATTCGTCGAGTTTACCAGAATAGATATAAGTTCATGGATAAATGTTGTAGTTGTCAGCTAGATGGTTGGTGTCAGTAACTGGTATGGTCAGAGTCTTAGAGTGGCAGCTAGATGATCGATGCGAGTAGCTGGTGTTGGCTGAAGTCATAGAGCGGCAGATAGATGACCGATGGTGTGAGTAGCTGATGTTGGTAGAGGTCGTATAGAGGCAGCTAGATGTTTGATGTGGGTAGCTGATGTTGGTCGAGGTTGTAGAGTGAATTGGTGAGGCTAGGGCTTTGTTGTGCCCTAGCTGTGTGGACATATCAGGAAGTGTAGCTAAGGCTTTGCCATGCCAAAACTCTGTACTATTGAGCAAACAGGCCGGGAGGCTGTAGCTAATGGTTGGTTGATGGTTTCTTTGTTTAATGGCATATCAACCTTTGTAGGTTATTTAATGCCAAAGTTATTCTCCTAGAAGAACAGTAGTGGTACTATTTAACCCATAACTGGGAGGATAAGGGGTTCATGCCTTTCCCAAGGGTATTTGCCCGAAAGTGAACGTAATAGTGCGACTGGTGTATGAACTCGCTTACTCCGATTCCAAAGTCCATCACTTTAACCATTACACCAGGAGGACACCCCCTGCTGTAGCTAACATTGGGGGTATCTTAGCACTGTGCAGATAGGGAAGTGGTAGCTAAAGGTTAACCTGTGCCTTAGTGCTGTGCAGCCAAGTGAACAAATGGACAATGGAATCATCCAAGTTGGTCAAGACCAAGTGGTCTTAGAGTCCTCTTCATGGTTGCCTCCTGGCCATCTACTTCGACGAGTCCGTAAGAACCGCAGAGATACCCCTCCTAGATAATTGATTGTTATCAATTAGAGGTGATAATAGATTACTAAGGAGCGTGACCTGTTCTATCAGATCAGGTTTGCTGGTGTGATGGCATTGGAAAACCTTTGTAGGGAGGTGTAGTGTGTTGTTGATTCTCTAAAAATGCTGGTTTAATACGATCGGTATAAACTGTGGTTTTGATATATCTGCATCACCATGTTCCACCATTGCTCAAGCTGTCATCATGTCGGGGTCACCACTTTGTTGTGGAGCTGATAAGCATGTGGACTCCACAAGCTGTTTTAGATTAGTTGTAAGTATGTATCCTGTTTCGTTTAGGAGATACTCTTGGCATAATGCTTATTGTCATAGGAAATGATATTGGTGACCAGATTTCAAATCATGGACAGGGCTGTTTATATTTATTTTACCCAAATGCTTTTGGAAAAGGCATTAATCTGTCTATTCTTCAAGTTATGGGTAAATATTAGGGAAGACTGGTTGCTTTAACAAAGTTGAAGAACCTAGTCTAGGAGGAAGAAAACTCTGAAGTCAAACCTGCTGTACTTTGCTTAAAATTCAACCTCGGGTGACATCCTGCTCATGACAGAAGGGTTGGGTGAATAAATGCTTATAAGAAACTCTGTTATGGTAAAACAATTTGTGTTAGTAGTAATGGAGTTTTACAATGTGTTGTGAAACCAAATTGCAGGATACAAACACATTAGGTGTGTTCAAAAAGTATTGAGACTGAAGCTGTATTTACCAAGATAGAAATGAATAACGAATGAAACTTTAATTAGAAAAAAATAATAACCCCTTTGGCATTTAGTTCATTCATTCCAGTGAATTTTCTATTGGTTGAAGCACCTCTGAAACTGCACTATTGTATATTTGATCTGTGACACACTCATATCTATTACTCTTGTGGTGAATTTTCATAAGAAAGAAAATCTTGTACATGGAGCGAAGTATGGCGAGTGCTACACTTATACAATTCTGTATTTTGCCCAAAATTTATTGAAACAGGTGTCATAATCCTCTTTTCTGTGTTTTTTTTTCCAGATAGATTCTGACTCCTTTATATGAAGTCTTGACATCATCACTTTATTGTATAATTTCTTTTACTGTGCACATCTTTATTTCCATTTTTTTAAATGATCACTTTATTATATGATCTGATATTTTAAAAAATGAGTTTATTATATGACTCTTAACAATTTTTGCACATTATTTTTCAATTTTTTTAGATGACCACTTCATTATACTGGACAAGATTGATTGCATTTCACATAGCACTAATAGCCTTGGGAAAGGTATGAATCCAATTATTCTCCCACCAGCTATGGGTAAATAGTAGGACAGACTAGGTTCTTCAGCCTTGGTGAGGCAACTAGTCTAGGAGAAGGTAAACTCTGAATTCAAACCTGTTAAACTCCGCTTAAAAAATTGATCTTGTGTCATATCCTGCCCGAGCAGAGGGATTGGTAAATATGATATGATACTTGCCCAGTTAACTGAGGCTGCAGAATACACCAACTGCAACTCTGCCGAGGGGTAAGACTCGCCCAACATGTGTCCTAGATATGACACTAAACAATTTGATGGAGTAATGCTGGAGCTTTGGGGAATACTAAGTATCCCTTCATTGCCATCGCTCCCAAGTCCACTCTGGTCTGGAGTGGTAGCAACTGATAGGATCCTATCTATGGATCAAATAGAACAGTTTTTACATTTAAACTGTATTTATGCTAAACTGAATTGCTTGAAATGGAACTGTTTATATGTATAAAAATGGATTTGGCATTAAATAACCTACAATGGTTGATATGCCATAAAACCAAACCAAACTTCATTATATGATTCTTGACATTTTTAAAGATCATTTTATAAGTTGCTCAGCTATGAAATATCTTCAGTTTTAATATATTTTGATCACACCTTGTACATATAAAACATTGTTTTATATACAAGTAGATAATTGAAAGGGATGATTATTTTAAAATGTTTTAATACCTATACTACGTAAATGTGATGCAGCTTTAAATATATTACAGCTATTTAACTTGGTTGTTTTTGACTAGTGGAGATTTTCTGACTCATTTCACATTGATTTTTTTTCTTCTTTCTTAAATAAGAAAAACGACGACTTAGCATTAGTCTTTTAAGCTATGTAACCTTCACTTCTGCATGACGTAATATTTTCAAGGCTTACTTTGTTTGGATGAGGAATTTTTCAGATTTTTGGAAATATACTAAGCTTTGGTTAGTCTGACACAAGGTTAATGGTGAAGGAGCACTTTATAATGATTAAATTCACTATAGTAGTGGTTAGGTAGTATTTACTCAACTCCTCTGCCACAGGTAAGATATGACACAAAAGGGGAACTTTTTCAAACTGGTTTGAATTCAGTTTTCCTTATAGACTGGTTGCCTAACCAAGGCAGTAAATCTGCCCTATTATTTACCCTTAGCTTAGGGGAAACTGATGGAATCATACCTTTCCCAAGGGTATGTATGTGTGTGTGTGAAGGGAAATGCAAACAGCCTTGTCCAGGCTTTGAACTCTGTTGCTGAATCGATTTCCTACTATGATAACCATTATTAAGCATGCCTGTCAAGTAGCTAGAATAGCTTGCTAACCATTATGCCACTATGAAATCCCAGAAAAAGTGATATTAGTAGAATATTGGAATACAAGTTTATACTCAACCACACAGGTTTATTGAAAAGTAACTCCCTATACCCATTTATCTTGAGACTTTTTTCTTTGGGGTTGGTTAAAGGAGCAAGTTTACTCTTTTAAATCAACAACTTTGGAAGAACTTGAATGGCAAATACAACTTCCTGGTGAAATTAATTGATGGGTATATTGAATGTTAAATAAAAATCCATTCTATACACTTTCTTCTTATATTCATTTCTTGGAAAAATTAAGAAATAAATTATAAGAATTTCAATATCAGGAGTTAATTTTCAATCACTGTGTGTGTGTGTGTGTGTGTATATATATATATATATATCCACAGACAGTTTCGTTGTATCACAACTTTTCTGTGTGGCTAGACGCTTGAAGCTGGGATCGAACCCTGCCCAATTTTACATTAGTCTTAGTATCTTACTGCTCAGCCAGCAAGTGAACCATGTCAGCTCGGGAATTATGAGGCATTATGTAGTAGCTTTACAATCAAAATGGATATTAGGTATTATTTATTACCAAACTTTATATCAGTGAAATTTAATCAAAAGTATAAATATATATAACAGTTTAAATTCTCCTTAGATATATTTATGCAATTTCATTTTTGTTAAAGGCGTTAGAATTTTATTTTTCATGAGTTTGGTGTTATATGCATAATATTTTAATTGTGATATTATTTGGTTGAGTTTTAAGAAACCGGAAGTACCAGTTCTGCCATTAAGAAAACCAGAAGTGCCATTTCCGCTTTTGTTATTTGTTAAATGTAAAGTGACTGGAGTCTTGCGTCGAATTTATTACAATTACCTTCCTGAGGAATTGTAACAGGTTGGATAAATTTCACTAAAAATAAAATTCTTTATTTTTTTGTTTAGAAGAAAATTAACTTTTTATTTTAGAATTGTTAGAGTTGTATTTATTTTGGAGTGATAGTGTAATTCAACCTGATCTTACGACAGAATAATGAGAAATTGTTAGTTAAACATAAAGCATGTTTACTTAGCGTTAGTTAGTTTGGCAAATCATCTTTATAGAAATTCATATGGTTAATTTGCTTATTTTTTCCCCACTGGTAATAAATAGATAATCTGCAGGGAAGATTAAATAAGGAAAAAAAAAAGAAACAAACAAAACACATTGTTTTATTTCATCTTGTCTCACAAATAAATAAAATAACAGATTTAAAAGGAAACAAAACATATACATTTTTCCAGTGATGTTAAAAATAAAAAGAACCGGAAAAGGTTTTTAATTTCCCCCGCCCTCTTTATGACACCATTTACACAAAATAGAATGAGCTTTTACTTTCCTAGACAGATGTGTTTTTGGTAGCTCCTTCACATAGGTAAAAAAATAAGTACAAGTTTGCTATTTTTTCAACTCAACAATGCTAACTTAATTTCAACTATTATTACTATTCTTATTAGTAATATTATCAACTTACTTCTGACCCCTTCTTCTTAACAAAAAAAAAAATATGGACATATGAAAGACCCGCTAGTAAAATACACGGTTTTTATTGCCTCTTTATTTTAATAATTGTTTTTATGTGAATGTGTACTAATACAACATTACAATTGCCCAGCCGGCTGGGGCTGTAGAATACACTGACTGCTTCTCTGCAGAGGAGTAAGACTCCCCCAATGAGTGTCCTGGATATGACACTAAACAATCTGATGGTGAGGTTTCAGTAATGCTGGAGTTCTGGGGAATGTGGAGTGCTTCTCCATTGGCATCGCTCCCAAGTCCACTCTGGCCCAGAGTGGTAGTACCTGATTGGTTCTTATCTAGAGCTAAAACGTGTACTTGGCTAAACTGAATTATTTGAAATGGAACTGTTTTTGACATTGAAACTATACTTATGCTAAACTGAATTGCTTGAAATAGGACTATTTTCTAAAACAAAACCAATCAACAACATTACAACTTCAACCCAAAATTCTAAACCTCTTTGTCCTGCTTTCAATAAAATTTTCTATATTTCTTATTTTATTTTATTATTTTTTAACAATAATTTGAATTCTTTCTCTTTTACAAGTTCTCTTCATTTTCTTTCCATAGTATTTTTCTTTTTACTTGATTGATTTGAAAGAATACCAGTTGACCAATGCTCCCATGTTCCCAACTTTCTAATATAACTGATCCCAATATCTTGAACAGAAAATAAACACCTTTTATGTGTTATGGGGTTGTTCTTCCTCATGTTCATGTCATGGTGGAAAAAATAACTTCTTTTGCTTCGAAAAACACTTCTCCAAATGACGAAATTAACTGCTTAATATGCAATGAAGGTGGACACAAATTTGCATAGGTGCAGCCATGATCACACCACAAATAAGACAAAACATGACCTCAACCTATAAATTCGTCTTTTAATGGCAGCTGCGATCTTTCAAGGAAACTTGACATGCCAAACAGATGTTCTGCTGGAGCTAAGTAATTTAGTTCATTACAACTGGTTCATTTAAAAATAATCTCCTCATAAATGACAGGAACTATTCTAATTCAATAATTATGTGTAGGTTGAAAGTTAAAATTAATTCAACATAAAATTTGTCAGTATAATCACAATTTAGGTGCTTGCACAATTCCCAGTGGATCACCTTCCTTATCCTGTCATACCTGCTCTTAGACAGATACCTTCTGTGCCAGTTTGCTGCATTTGCTTATTGTATGGTTTGTTTTAATCTTTCTCCACATAGCCTATGCTTTGATAATGATTATAATGATAAAATTATCTTTTTATATCAAAATGAAATTATCTTCTATGTAATACAGTTCTGCTGGTAGGGCTGAGAATATGCCATGCATCCTCTTTAGAAGGTTAAGGTCCTCATAAAAGGGAGTATATTGTGTTAGACCCTAAACTGCATCTGATAGTGAAGATGCAGTTCTGGAGAGTATGGGGTACTTCTTTACTGCCATTACTCTCTGGTCTACTCTGACCCAGAGTGGTATGGTCCTGTTGGTTGAAGCTACAGAATAAACCAACAGCATCTCTGCAGAAGGGTAAGACTCCTCTAATGAGTGTCCTGGATATGATACTAAACAATCTGATGGTGAGGTTCCAATAATGCTGGAGCTTTGGGGAGTGTAGTGTACCCCTTTGTCATTGCTCTCAGGTACACTTTGGCCCAGGGTAGTAGCACCTGATAGGATCCTATCTATGGATCAAATAGAGCTAAACAGTTTACTTATGCTAAACTGAATTGTTTGAAATAGAACTGTTCAAGTAATTATTAAAACAAACTATAGTTATATTTTTTGATATAGAGAAAATTTCTGCAGTTTTATTTTCATCTATTTTTTTTTTTTTTTTTTTTTTTTATTATATATATATATAAAGGTAATTCATTAAATAATTGAAATTGAAAAAAAAAAAAAAAAAAAAAAAAGCTCTCTCTCTCTTTTATATATATATATATACACACACACACACACACTGTATTTGATGGCATATAAGGCACATGTTTTTACTAAAAATATCTTTTAAAATTCCCCTCCATCTTATATACCATATTTAGGTTTAAAATTTGCAATAGCTAAAATTATCTACCTGGCAATCCAATTAGCTTCGACTTTTGAGTAACTTTCATATGCCTATTGTCATTATTTAAAAGGCTATTATGCAGATTAAGTGTTATCATTGATAATATTCATTATATTAATTTGATTATGTTTAATATTAGTCCCTTGTTTTTTTTTTTTTGTTTTTTTTTTGATTTGCCCTGCTGAAATTGGGGTGCATCTTATACACCTGTGCATCTCATATGCCGTCAAATATTGTGTGTGTGTGTGTGTGTGTGTGTGTGTGTGTGTGTAGTTGGGCAGTAATTCTTCATTAGGACATATTTGGTTAAATAGTATAGATGACTTTTGTCTATATTATTACTTTGATCCATTCAAGTCAACATATGGATGTTATAATATCTTGCTGGATTTGGTTAATAAATTTTCCAAAGTTAATTTGTTCCAAAATACTTTTGGCCTCATCGTAGATCATCTGGGGTGGGGTGGGGACTACATTGCAAAACAGTACAATCTTTGTAAGAGTTATGTCTTCTATTTATTCTGGTGTAATGTTGTAGCAGTTTTTTTTTTTTTTCTTTCTTAATTTTTTGTTTTAAATTTAGCTCTATAGTAGCTTAAGACATTTGAGTACATTAGTACTGGATTTGAAATTAATTTTATTGAGGTTGAGACTTTTATTTCTATGGTGTAGGGCCTATATATATATATATATATATATATATTATTAATCTCCATCAATGTAAACTCTGCATTATTTGGAATCGGTTTATAGGAAAAATTATTTTGAGGCTATTGACCATAATGGTAAATCAAGAAGTAAGTTCCAGGCATGAACTGAGGTCTTTTTGATGGCTGAGAAGTTCAAAATGTGAAATTTACTGAGAAATATGAAGTGTTTGGAAAAGTATGTTTAAGTAAAAAAAAAAAAAAAAAAAATCCTCTACAGATGGGCTAAAACATGGGTTTACCACTAGGAGCCTTAGTTTAAAAAACCCCCAAAAAACATGGAGTGGAAAGAGTCTTTTTTTCCAGTAAAACAAAATATTCTTGGTGCAGCAGTCTGTAAAGGTCATGGTGACAGTCTTCTGAAACATGAAAGGACCCATCATACTTTCCTTGGAAAAGTTCCTACTGAAAACAGTGCTTCCTATTGCCAACTCTTTAATCAAAATTCACTTTATTTATTGAATGACCCTCATATTTTTTTCTAATACTGGAATCTTCTTATGGAATGACATACACAATTGATCTCTTGTATTTTATTCTGTAATGTTGTATTCTTGTGAGCGTCATGAATTGTTCTTCTACTCTTTAAATTAGGTTCACCCAGACTAACTACTTGTGTTTGTTTATTTATGTTGTGTATAGACAGCTGAGTCAAATTGAGCCATACTGAAATTAGATTAGTTTATTTTAATTTGCTTTTCCAAATCGGTTTCCAATAGAGTGTAAGTTTTGATCAGGTGCACCTAAGACAAGAAAAGAGGGGGCACAAATCAGTGCAATGTAGTATAGTAATAATTAAATCTAAACCTTTAATTATCTTTGTCATTTCATGTATGACATAGCAGTCCCCAGGTGAAAATAGCTAATATTTTTTTTTTTTTTTTTTTTGTAAATTTTGTTTGCTTTCTATTTAACATAGTTGATAGAAAATTAGTACAGAAAATAAGATGCCATAGCTGATAAGGTGATATAAAGCTAGTACACTATAAAGCTGTTCCTTTTATTTATTAACATAGTATATTTATTTATTTATTTTTTCTAACACAACTAAAACAGCATGATTATTATTATACTAGTATAATCATCAAAGCATGCTGACATCTTTTCCTATTGGCTATTGCACTTACTCAGTCTTCTTGACAGCATCCAATATCTGTCCAGAACTAAAGGATGTAAGTTTTTGTTGGTTGATATAACACTGGAGTGTCCATGTGTAGGGGTCTATAGGAGAACCTCGCTTATGAGTATGTCCTTACTTCACTAGCTGTACCCACCATGTGTTGTTTGTCTTACTTGGGTAGTTTGTATTGGGAGCTAAGTTGCTGTGCAACTGCTGTTTTGTAGAGTGCTGCTTCCAGGATTTGTTCAAAAACAGCGTGTGTAGTTCCCTTGTAGCTTTTTTCTCTGAGTATTTTGTTAAAGTCTAAGTAGTGCAATCATACAATAGTACTGACTTAGCTACTGAATTATTAGATTTTTCTCAGAATTTTTAAAATAAGGAATTATTTTTATTTGAATTTCTAAGGAATTATTTTATTCAATTTTCTTAGTTTGCTATTGATAATATTGACAAGTTCTTTTTATCAACTAAAACTGAATTTGGTCTTCTAGTCTGGAGTGGGTAATCCCTTTTTATCACAAAATTCCTTGAGAATTTTGAATCTTGTTTTAAATCAGTTACTGTATTTGACAAAATATTAGGTGCATTTTTTTTTTTTTTTTTTTTTTTTTTTTTTTTTTACAAAAAATATCTTTAAATTTCCCTGTATCTTATACGTCAGTTTAAAATTCATGATATTCAGCTGAAATTAGCTACCTGGCAACTCTATTAGTTTAGACTTTAGAGTCACTTTCATAAACTTATTGTCATTATTTAAAAGGCTTTTATGCAGATTAAGTTATTATTATATGTTCGTTATATTAATTCGATCACATTTAATATTAGTATTTTTTTTTATTTTATTTATTTTTTTTTTTTTACCTTAATTTGCCCTGCTGAAATTGGGGTGCATCTTATACACCTGTACATCTTATATGCCATCAGATATGGTAGCTAATGTAATATTAGAATTGTTACCATATATTTTACCTGAAACCAGAAGTAAAAGGTTTTTTCTGAGAAATTTATTGAACGTATTAGATTGGGAGTTTATCTAAGTATCATAATTATGCTCTTAACAAGTATTTTCACACCAGCTGTAACCGGTGGCTTTCATTGAAGTCTGAGCGACAGCAAGTCTCTTCAGTTATTCAGAACTTATCTCTGTATTCTAGTGATTCTATAGTGTTATATGTCATACAGTGGCCACTTCTCACCAATAGTAAACCTGGTGCTCAGCTGAAGAGTGTTGTTAAGGAGAATCTGTGGCACATTAGAGCACCATTCTTCTGTTATCAACTTATCAAAGAAGTGTTCCTGGTTCTACACAAGCCTTTCACCACTATAAACAAATCACCTATGTAGATAGTACAGCATTTTTTCATCTTTAACTGAACTGTTGGGGCCTCACATGTTGAGATTGATGGAAGTGTTCATCATATATACAGGGTACAGAAGCAAAATATGGAATAATTTTTAAAACTTATTTTTTTTAGTCTGATTAGTCCAATTTAAAAAAAAAAAAACACTATACCTCTAATTTTTCGTAATTAGCTCTATTATTCAACCACTTTTCATTAGAATTCAGCCCAATATAAATGACTATGAAAAAAAAAACGATAAAGAATCTGATTTGTTTAATGCCGAAATCAAGCCAAAAAACTTCTGAAATAATTGGAGTTTCTTTTTCCATCAAGCCCAGACCTTAAACCCCTTGATTACATTATATGGGGCATTTTAGAAAACAAAACAAACACAACTTCCTATCCAAATATTGGTTTGCTTAAGGCTGCTATTGAGGAAGAATGGAATAAAATGTCTGAAGAATTTATTTTGAAGGTGTTGTTACAATAATTGAAAAAAAAAAAAAAAGGTGGCTGCATTGAGTAAATTTACCTTTTTTTATATCTATCTTATTTTGTTATTTATATTTAAAATTAAAGTTAATTTTGTTTTACAATAATCATTTACTGTTATGCTAAAATATTCTAAATTTTGCTTCTGCACCTTGTGTGTGTGTATTCCTTATTGGCTATGTTGTCAGATAATTTCCACATTGTTGACAAAAAGACATTTACATTTTGTTCTTGATTTCATCTTCTCCATATTGGATTGAATAACTTGATAATTTCATCTTTCCATTATTGTGGAGGTTTTCTGAGTGGTTGTTTCCAATATCTTGGATACCACTCAGATCCTGCTGCTGCATTGTCCACTTGTTTATGAATCTTGTAATGTGTCCAGCTCAGTGGAACTTGTCAAGCGCTAGGCACCTATTTTTTTTTTTTTTTTCCATCATACAACGTGTGAAAGCACGTGCGATACTCTGCCCTCATCAGGCGCCAACCAGGGTGATAACATGGTTTTGGTAGCTCAAGGCAGTACTGCCACTCCTGACACTACCAAGCAGCTTTTGCCGCCAGACAGGGTATTTAAAGGAAATATCTATATATATATATATATATATATATATATTGTCATCCACAGACAGACTGTTTCGTTCTATCAGAACTCTTCAGTATGGCTAGACACGTAGGATGCTCGAAGCCGGGATCGAAACCCATCCAACTTTACGTTAGACTAAGTCTCAGACCGCTTGGCCAACAAGCGTACCACGTTTGGCTAAGGGAATTTTTAAGGTATTATGTAGTAACAGCAGCAGCCGTTTGTTTACATTTTTATACCTTATCAGCTACCAGAGTGCTCAATTCTTTTGAAGAGATTTGCATCTCTGCTTTTAGTTGATCTGGCGTGTGTGTGTGTGTGTGTGTGTGTGTATGTATGTGTGTGTATATATATATATATATATATATATATATATATATATATATATATATATATATGCCAGATCAACTAAAAGCAGACATTACATTGGACGCTTGTTCATCTTCAATTTTATTGCAGTTTGTGATTTTTTTTTCAAAACGTGTTTACTTTCAGCCATTGATGCATCATCCACCTGTTTATGAATCTTGCGATGTGTTAAGCTCAGTGGAACTTGTCAAGCTCTAGCCACCTATATGATTGTCCTGACTGTATTATTCAAATCACTCTTGTGGCAAACAAGTATCTAACCCTATTTTATCTTAAAGGTGCTAGAAGGCAGTGGCTGAAGGACAATTTGTGCTGAGATAGCAATACTTGAAACCATTTAAACATTGTGCAAACAAATGGTTTATAGGATTGTGTGAAAACAAATGATTAATATTAAATTAGATAGGGATACTTGATAAACAGAAATACTAATGTTAAAATAGCAATACTTGAAACCATTTAAGTGTATGCAAACAAATGGGCTCTGACAACTCATTTAAAAATATAGTTACCTACAAACTAATTGCTTACAAATTATGTATATATAAATATGAGTTGGCATTAAATAATCCACAAGGTTTGATATGCCATGAGACCAAATAACCAAACCAAACCTTCACTCTGCTTTCAAATCATCTTGCTTTGGTTGGATGTGTTCATGTAATAATATTTCTAACCTGGGTCTTTCCATAGCTATATATATATATATATATATCTCCTCTCTGAGCGTGTAATATATATAATCTATATATCTATTTTAATTTATAAAAAGTCTATGTAAAGGACATTAAAAAATTATACTACTTTGCAATTAAGTGTATAAAACATCCATAATAGAAATGTGAATTTTTTTTTCTTTAACTTAGGATAAGTCCTTTCCTCAATTTCTCTTTCAATACATTTCTTTCTTTTTGTTGTTATACTTTTCTCAGCTCACAGGCAGGTAATTTATTCATCAAAGTATCATATCTGTGTGTGATGAAATTCTAACAAAAGATTAAAAACTATTGTCATCATTTCATTTATTGTCTCTGGTTTCTCTTTCTCTTCTTCATTTCTATATTCAATCTCCCTATATCTCAAAAGTATTCAGGTTCAGAAACAGCTCAGAATTTTTGTTTAAATGGCCTCTGAAATAACTTGGTTAATCAAATATTAAAAAAAGATTTATACATATATCAATGTCTGATGTTTCTTTTAATACACTTCTCAGCAAAAATATTAAAGGCTTACAGAGTTCAGAAGTGGTGGAATTATATTCATACTTTTGCCTAGGTTCAGTGAAGTATCTGTGTACTCTGTCTTGGATCAGTATCACTACTATGCAATTCAACCCAGAATCAGAAAGTAGTATCTCTTTTCATAATTATAAATTTTTTTTATTCATTCATATATATAAAATATCAAGTAAATAAGGACTATTAATATCCAAAGAATGAGGGCTCATTGCATGGCCACTTAATACAAAATATATTTGCAGAGTAAAATATAATTTTTGTTTAAAAAAACACGAAATTTAAAAATCATATATGTATGTATAAAACACAATTATTGGTTAATAATGACTCATAATCATAACAATGGAATTTCCCATTATTATATACTGAGATTTACTAAAGATAAGATGTACATATAACTGGATTACAGTAAAAGATTACATGTACAGATCAATTCATACACAGGTACCAAAATAAAAGGTGCATCAAAGATACTTGGATTATATTCACGTACTCTGATTAAAATTAGCATTATCCTTCTGAATTTTGAAACTTCATTTTCTGTGTGTGTGTGTGTGTATATATATATATATATAACTCAATGGCAACTCAAGGTTATTGATGTTACTCTGGCATATAGTTTAAACATATCTTACAATATAAGAATTTTAGCATCCAACATTTTTTTTCTAAATACAATTCATCAAATCTCTTTCTAGATATGGGTTAAATTGCACCACTACTGTCCTTCTACAAGGATGGTTTTGACATTAACTAACCCAAGAAGATTGATATTCCATTAAACAAAAGCTAGATAAAATCTCTGTGCCTGTGCAGGTTTGCACAACTGATACTTAACAGCTGTTCAGTCTACAAAGCCCAAAATGATATTTTCTGTCTATCTGTGGTGTTTTTCAAAATAAATGTCTTTGATGCAAGTTAAGCGCCTGTCTCAGTTGCCACTTAAAAAATTGCTGATGTTAACCACTGTTTTGGTCAACAGACTAGACCTGCACTCACAAGATTTAAATGGGGGCTTCAGTCTTTTGAGCTTGATGTATTATTAAAATTTTTTCATTTAATAGCATAATAAACAAAAAACAAAGAAATTATTTAGTCACAATTTAGCTGTTTAGTTGAAACAAAAATATATTCTTTGAAAAATGGAGTAAAACACATTTGCGACTTATGAATATTATTTCTGGCAGATATCTCTTCACCTGAGTTATTATTGAGAGAATTTTTTCCTCCCAAGGGCTGATTTTTGTGGGTCTAAAGTAACTAGTAGTTCAATATAAACAGATATTATTTTTCCTTAACCCACTGTAGCATCATCAGAATTTTTATTTTGTGAGTGAAAATTTTAATTTTCCAGATTAACACTATTGAAATACAATAATTCAAATATGTGTCTTTATTTCTTATTTTTGGTTTTAATAAGAAATAGGAATGTTAGGATTAGTGTTGTTACTTAAACTCTTATTGCAAAAATGTCCCATGCCATACTGGGCATTGCCCAGTCAGCTGGAACTGTAGAATACATTGACTGCATCTCTGTAAAGAGGGTAAGGCCCTCTCCCCCCAACGAGTGTCCTGGATATGGCAAAAAAACAATCTGATGGTGAGGTTCTAGTAATGCTGGAGCTTTGGAGAATGCAGAGTACCCCTTCATTGCCATTGCTCTCAGGTCCACTCTCTCCCGGAGTAGTAGCACCTGATAGGGTCCTATCTATAGGTCAAATAGAACTAAATAACACACTTATGCTAAACTGAATTTTTTTAAAATAGAACTGTTTTGACATCTGTGTGTGGACAAAAACTATACTTATACTAAACTGAATTGTCTGAATTAGAACTGTTTGACTAAACCGAATGACTTGAAATAGAAATGTTTTTGACAGTTAAACTGTGTACTCATGCTAAACTGAATTGTTTGAAATAGAACTGATTATTTGTATGAAAATGAATTTGGCATTAAATAACCTACAAAGGTTGATATGCCATAAAACCCAAACAACAAACCAAACTGGGCTCCAAAAGCAGGCATTAATAAATCTGAGACCGTTATAAAAAAAAAGTAAAGTTGGCGACCATAGTCGAGGGTGACCCGAAGGCTCCCTTATCGATAGCTTACTACACCAAGGTGTAGGGGAGGGCGCTATTCCTTTCCCTGGATTGCTCCACTTTACCCTTGATCCACACCTTATAATGCTGAGTGTTAAGCAAGGAGGCATCAAGTACCATTTTTTGAGTCTTTGGTATGACTCGACCTGGGAACGAACCCAGGTCTCCCGAGCGATTGGCGAACACTCTAACCGCTAGGCCAAGTGTTGAATTTCTACAAAGCCACATTGTTTTTTCTTGCTATAATAAATTGGGCTGAGTTCTATAATGACAAGTAACTCACTATAAGCAAATAAATCAACAATGAGCATGTCTCTAATGTGCCTTCATGTTCGTTTTGCTTTAACTAATAAAGAAAAAAAAATTACATCAACTGCTACTATTTATATTTCATGCAAAATAGCTTGATAAATGGATTCAAATAAATCTTTTTCACTGTTTTTGTATATTTTTACAATTATTTTTTTCTTCTTCCCTGTGTGTCTGTTCAAATGACTCTCATTTGTTAAATTTTTTGCTTATTTGCTTGTGTACCTGGTAGGCTGAATTTGTTAAAGACATAGCTTTATCTGAAAAATGTTAGGAATGAAATCCAACTGAATGCGAAAGTAAAAAAAAAAAAAAAAAGACGGTTTGGAAAATCAGATTGACATATTTCAACAGAGGTCTATTGTCAACAGAATACAAATGAGTTTATTATCAAAAATGGGTTTGATCCTTTTTCAGGAATAAATTCAGTTATATTCTGATGACGATTGACATATTTCAATTGAGGTCTAGTTTTCCAAATTTTTTTCTTTCTCAGTTATCTACAGTGATTATCAGTCTCTCTCTCTACCGCGTTAGTGTAACAGTTATTGTCATAGGAAATGGAATTGGCGACCAGAATTCAAATCTTAGATGAATCGATTATATTTTACTATGATCTTTGGGAAAGGAAAGAATCCATCTAATCTTCCTCCAGCTAAGAGTAAATAGTTTAGTAGACTTTTTTTTATTTAAGCCTTTTGATAAGGCAACCCAAGTAAGAGAAGGAAAACTCTGAATTCAAACTAACTGTACTCTGTTTAAAAATTGACCTTGTATCACATCCTTTTCATGGTGGAGATGTTGGGTAAATACATACTTGGAAGGATGGGATTTTTTGTTATTTATCTTCATTTTCTTTCTTTCTTTTTTTTTTCTTTCTTTGGAGGGGTTTAATAAACTTGAAAAAGGATGTGCCAAGTGTATTGAACTTTTGTTTCTTTTACGGTTCTCAGCCATTATCCAGTATTGCTGGGTCTTAAAAGTTGTTGGAGACAAAGGCAAGAAGAGATGACAAGTTCATTTAAAAGGAAAGTCAGACACATGGTCCAAGAAAAATACCATTCACTTTGTTATTTATTTCAACCTACCATGAAGCTGGCCTCAAAAACAAATGTGAGGTGATATATAATATAATTTTTTTGGTTGATGAAGGAAAGATCCTGTTGTTCCATGAATTGTAACCCACCCCAAAGATCGGGGGATGTATTTAACTTGTTTCAAAATTGACTGCCTGACTTAAAAAAAACCCAACTTTCATGTGACCATTTCTTGCACTTACTATGAGAGTTCTTGTGGTGGGCTCTGTCATTGGTCATCAAGTTAATCCGAGATAGGAAGGCTGCTATTACATTATATTGGTCAAGATAAGAACTTTTTAGCGTTCTTTCATAGCCGTGGATGACTTTATTTGTATGTTGGTATATTCAGGTGCTGTTAGCATATATTTGTGTTGCTACACTCACACATGACTGGTAAGACAGACAGAGTAAATCATATATAATAATAGACTGTGAATTTTTCTGTATGTTTTCCTGTTTGTTGTTCTCATGCTAAAACAAAAAGATGTATGAAATTAACAAGTGACTCATGCCTTGATTCAAACATTTAATATAAAGTGAAGCCAACAATTAATCAAGTGTTCTGTGGCTTGAACATGACAGTAAGATTACCTTGGGAATACTAAGGCAAAGTTCTCAATTAAATCCTTAGCCAAAGTGTGTGTGTGTGTGTGTGTGTGTTTTTGTTTGTTTGTTTTTTTTTTCATTGGCAGCAAAAGCTTCAAATTTTTACAAAGAGTATTTGTCTGAAAGTGAGCACACAATAGTTCAGCTGGAGTTTGAACTTGCTTATTACAACGTCACATCCCAGCATGTTAGTCACTGTCATTGCCCAGTCGGCCGAGACTGTAGAATACACTGACTGCACTTCTGCAGGAAGGGTAAGGACCCCCCACCACCACCATGAGTGTCCTGGATTTGACACTAAACTATCTGATGGTGAAGTTCCAGTTATGCTGGGGCTTTGGGGAATACAGAGCACCCCTTCATTGCCATTGCTCCCAGGTCCACTCTGGCCCGTAATGGTAGAACTTGATAAGGCCCTATCTATGGGTTAAATAGAACCAATCTGCATACTTATGCTAAACTGAATTGTTTGATATAGAACTGTTTTGATATTTTACTGTGTGTAAACAAAATCTATACTTAGACTAAACTGAATTGTTTGAATTATAACTGTTTGACTAAACTGAATAGCTTGAAATAGAAATGTTTTTGACAATTAAACTGTGTACTTATGCTAAACTGAATTATTTGAAATAGAACTGATTATTTGTATAAAAATGGATTTGGCATTAAATAACCTACAAAGGTTTATATGCCATAAAACCCAACCAATCATCCACTATGTCTGGAAGACTCCTCCACCAATGTTCTGAGAGAGAGATATAAACAATCCCATAATTTCTTATAACTGCTATGTTGTTTATAATAATCTATTATTTTCTATTCTGTCACTGGGGCTTAGAATATGCTAACTGTATTGCCTGCAGGGCAGTACAACAGTAAATTGCATCTGATGGTAAGGTTCCGTTCTAGGAATCTGGGGAATCTGGAGTACCCCTTCATTGCTATTACCCCTTAGGTCTACTCTGACTCAGAGTAGTAGTAGTACCTGTTATTGTTCCTTTTAGGGGTCAAATTGATATATTTAAAATACTTGATGCTATATGACTAAATTATTTGTATTAAGAATAGTTTCTTGAAGCTATAATTGTTTACTATGGATTATTATTTGTTACTTGAGACCATATAACTGTGTGTAAACAAATGACTCTTATTAAATAGAAATAATTAGTTGAAACAATATAATTATTAATATCAGATTGGAAATACTTGAATCATACCACTGTATGCAAATTATTTGTATTTGATCGGAATACTTGATATCATATAACTGTGTACAAAGACCTCTTGAGAAACAACTACTCAAAAAATGTAAATAATGTACAATGAACCTATTTCTGTAATGCCTAGGCATAAAATAACTCTAGATGGTTTGGTATGCTATCAATATCAATTAACCAACTTATTAATAAAAAAAAAAAAGGTATTTACTAAATGTACAAAACTATTCGGAAAATTCATTTTGACCAGCAATGAATGGAGCAGTGAAAAGTATCAAACTTTCTGCCATCTTAACTATCTTATTTTTGCAGAGTCTTATAATAGTGTTTGCTATATCGCCAAGTATTAATTAACTGTCTAAAGGTCACCTGTCTGTTTGGTCCACCTACAGATTAGTGCGTCTGTTCCATTAGATGTCTACCTGACCTGCATGTCTCTACCTGACCAAGATATTATAGCTATTTACTTGTATCTGCATCACCTGTGTATTTCAATATTTCCTGACTCTGAAGTTAACCCTTCAAGCTTAGTATACTGGTAGTACTTTTATTTCCCTTCTCACCTTAACATTGGTTTATTGGTGCAGGGATCACTCTCAAACAGAATTTAGGCTCAGGAGCTCAGAATTCAACAGTATGTCTTGTTACAAATAACTTTGAATTTGGGAATTTGGTATATGTGCTATTAAATCCAAATAGCAACCGTCTATTTATGCAGCTGTCTGCTATCAATTTTGTGGCTGCCATTTTATCAATTTTAAATTTAAAAAGAGAAAAAAAAAAACTCTCACAAACACCATCTCATTGAAAATTCTCCCACTAAACAGAAAAGAATGTACTGTTGTGGTAGAGCTTAGAATATACTGTTTCCTTTGACAGAGGGGTAATACCCCGCCACCACCCCCCAAAAGTGGGTACCTTGGGTATGACACTAAACTGCATCTGATGTTGAGCCTCCAATTCTGGGTGGTGTGAAGTAAGTTTTTATTGCCATTACTTCCAGGTCTACTCTGACCTGAGTGGTATTACCTCTCTGGGTCAGATATTTTTTTAAAATTATGAGTATTGGATACAAATGCTTGAAATCATAACTGGAAACTGGTCCCATCTAACAGTTCAATCGTTTACTAAAGATTATTATTCTTATTCGTTATTTGAAACGATACAACTGTATGCAAATTGTATTAAATAGAAATACTTGATAAATAGAAACATTAGTGTTAATTAGCAATACTTGAAACCATTTCACTGTGTGCAAACAAATGATTAATATTAAATGGAATTATTAGTGTTAAAAAGCAGTACTTTAAATCATTTCATTGTGTGAAACAAATGAGTTATAACTTCTTTGAAAATAAAGTTACCTTTAAACTGTTCACTTAGAAATTATATATGATTTGGTATTTAAATAAACCATAAGTTATAAAACAAAAAGAAAAAAGCCAGAAGACTGGTTGACAGTTCAAAATCCAGTCTAATAGGCTAAATGGTTTAGTTTGGTTGTATGGTATATCAACCATCATAGGTTAATGCCAAATCCTTCTTGTACATATATATTAAATATGATTTCTAAACACATTTTGTAGATAACATTTTTAAATGAGTTGGAGCTCATTTTTTGCACACAGTTATATGGTTTAAAGTATTACTATTTAACACTAATAATTCAATTGAATATGATTCATTTGTTTACACACAGTCAAATGATCAAACAGTTCTATTTCAAGTAGTTCAGCTTACTGTAAGTCATTTGTTTGCTCTCAGTTTAAATGTCACACAGTTTTTTTGACCTATAGAGAAAAACCTATCAGGTGTTACCACTCCAAGCCAGAGTTGACCTGGGGGTGATGGTGATGAAGGGGTACTCTGCATTCCTCAAATCTCCAGATTTACTGAAACTTTGTTATCAGATTTTTTAGTGTCATATCCAGGACACTCATCGGGGGGGTCTTATCCCTTTGCAGAAATGCAGTTGGTGTATTCTTCAACCCCGGGTGACTAGGCCAACTAATTGTATTAAGATTTGCTTTATCTGGCACTGAGGAGTGAAAACAACAATTTGTTTATTAACTTGCTGAAATCATCATCCATCTAAGTGGTTGTGAGATTTTGGTATCTTGAGAACCCCCATAAAAGAAGTGGTTTTTTTCAATTCAGTTCTTTTTTTGTTGCTGAGAGACAGGAGCAAAAGAAAACTTAGAGAGGACAAAGAAAAAGAACCACCCAAAGATTTGAGGAGAGCTGGTTTTATTAGAATAAAGAAAACAAAAAACAAAATGCATAAATATACCTGACTCATTGTAGAAATATTTGGAAATAGATAATGATTACAGTTTCAGTGAGTAAAAGGAGTAAACAACAGAAAGCCTTACATTTGAGGCAAGTTATGTTTTTGTGTTTCCTCTCGCTCACTAAACCATTACCATAGCAGTCATCAGTGAAGAGGCAACAAATTGTTCATTACTTGACAGGTAGATATAAAAGGTATGTATTTTCATGTTTGCATTTTGTGACTACTTTAAATTTTTTGTTCAACTGTTTGTTTGGGTAGGGAAATGTCTCTATTCTGTATTTTTTCTTCCAAACACAAATTTTGTGTGTATGTGTGTGTGATGAGGTAGTGGGGTCATGGATAGAATTTTGCTGTGTTCATAAAATAAGCTTTTGCATAAATGTTGGTAAAAAATCATACTTTTTATACATCTCAGTATTTACTAATTTTATGGATATTTGTCTCTTGTTGCTAGTTTATTGATATCTACCTTTTTTATTTGATTTATAGCCTGAATTCAATTCTTCAATGATCGCAATCATTTTTTTCTTTCTTCACAAATTTCTATTGATTTAATTTCTATATAGCTCATTTTCTTGCATACCATGTATACTAGAGTATCATACAACAGTTTTTGAGACCAAAATTAAGACCCTTTGCAGCTGGAGACTGTAGGTGTACCAATTGGTCTAGGCCAACTATTTGTGCACCTAAAATTTGTATCTTGCATGTGGTGCGACCCTCTGATATTAGGTCAAAATTTTAGATCTCAGTCACATGATATACAGGTGTGTGTGTGTTCAATCTCTTTCATGATATCTGTTGTGATGCTGACAAAAAAAAAGACACAGGGAATGCAAAAAGGTTGATAGAAAAACATATATTCAAGTAACAGAAACAAGATACAAGTGAACCTGGTTAAACAGTAGTTAGTTGATAGGAAGCTGAGAGTCCAGTGGGGTAGTGACTATCCGTCCACTACACAAATGGTATCACACGTGATTGTGTCACGCGGGTCTGAACTCCGTCTAACGCTCTCATTGGTATGTATTTATGGAGGCGGGAGAGTCCATTATATAGGGAGTACAATAATATCTATACAACATTTAAATGTGTTAAGGCACTAATATGATAGATACTCCTGTTTAAGGACCAGTATAACCTTAGACTGTTCTGGCATCAATATAAAGAAGATTACCTGTCATATCAATATCACTTTGTATTTTTCTTACAGGTATGACAGATGTATCTCTGCTACACTTTTTACTATGTTATCAGAGGAATTGAATAATTCCTCTAGTAGCCATAGTGATATTCTTCTTGTTGCTGCATTTGTATTCATCTGTTATCTGTAAATTATTCATAAAAAGGTGACAAACTGTCAAGAATTTATCTAATGAAGAAAAAATTTTTTTCTAAATTTCTTTTTTTTTTCAAATGACGATTAAGTAATATCTCCCCATTCTTGACTCACTTTTATTTATTCATGTCTTAACTTAGCAGTCCTTTACTTTTTTTCACTCCCCCCGCCACACACTAAACTGGAGTGCAAAATTTTTGGAGCATATCTTCTGTCTTCAATCTACCTGAAATGTAAAACATTTGTCAGTACAAAGGTTACTTTTTTTTTTTTTTTTTTTTTCTTTCAAAGCCTAGATGAAATATTCTCATACTGGGGATTATGTGCTCTTTCTCACAGACCTGTCAGCACAAAGGTTTCTCTCTAAAATCATAATTTCGTGTATTTATCAACATAAGGTTAAAAGATCTTTTGCTGAATTTTTGTCACTGTCCATTTTTAGGGCACTCTATAACCCAATTGCTTTCAAACCAATTTGAAATGAGTTTTGATGAGAACAGTTTTGTTCCTGATTTCCATCAGACTTTAAAACATAATTTGGGTTCAATCTTTCAGCCATTCTTCCTATTTAATTTCATAAGTTTTATCATCAATCCATCCTCCAATTATTTAATAAAGCCCCTTAGGATTTTTCTTAACATTATTCTACAATTAAAATCATGTTAATCCACTGTTTGACAACTAATACAAGGGGTGTTATGCATGCATAGACTACATCTACATCAGAGCTAGCACCCTATTATTTATTCAATAAATCTGATATTTTTCCTGACACATATATGGATGCTTTGTTTTGAAAACTATTCTCTCATTTGTAGCCTTGTGCCAGACTAATGTAATGGAGTTGCCAGTAGACAGCTGAATGCTCAAAGTAGAACTTGTGACCCCCAGGTTTGATTGAATGTTGGTTTGACTTAGAATTAAGTGTATGAAGACGAGATCGGAATGTCATTGAAGATAATGTGTGATAAGGCTTAAGACCTTTTTGAGACAGTCACTGAGAAGGCAGCAAAGAAGCAATCTCATGCTATACACCAGCTCAAAAGTTGCAACTAAGATCATCTTTCAAGATATCTGGAGTTGAAACTTGATGGAACAGACCTAGCACATATAACTGTTTAATGACAAGTATGCTGTTACTGTGTCATGTGTTTCTTCTGGACTTCATCAGAGAAATAAGTCGGATAAACTTTTACAATGAGCTTCTATTGTCTATTTTTTACCCTTTACAAGACAATCACTGCTGGTATTTTGCTTCACTGGTCGAAACCACACTACAGTAAGCTTAGCAAAGGGATATATATATATATATATATATATATATATATATATATATATATATATATATTAGTAAAGTTGGTGATTATAAGGGAGGGTGCTACTCCTTTTCCTGGATTGTTTCACTTTACCCTCGACACATAATTATAATGCTGAGTGTTAAGCAAGTAGATATCAAGTACCATTTGACCTTGGATTGAACCCTAGGCCATTGGCAAACACTCTACCCACTAGACCAATGGGACTGTGTGTGTGTGTGTGTGTATACACACTGTTTCAGAAAAACTAATATAATTTCATAATCTTAAATACTTGACCAAATCTCATTCAAATGATCCCAAATTTTTACAGCATTAGTAGAAACAAATGAAGATATTGTTAATGCCGTTCACTTTAAAAAGAAAAAAGTGGGGGCATTTAAACATAATGATTCTAAATTGTTTCTGCACGTATTGTTAGAAATTGAGATCATTTGAATGTGAATTAAGTTATTAGAATATGAAATATGAATTTTTCTCAAACATCCTGTGCATCTCAAATGATACCAAATTTTTTTGAAAATACCTGACCGATAAAATAAAACACAGTTTCTTCCAAGCAGCGGTCATATTGATACTGCTATATGGATGCACTACTTGGATGCTAACTGAATGGCTGAAGAATAAGCTAGACGGCAATTATACAAAAATATTGCGAGTAATATTGAACAAAGCACCAACTATACGGCCACCTCCCTCCCATCACGAAAACTATCCAAGTTAGACAAACCAGACATGCAGGACACTGCTGGAGAAGCAAGGATGAGCTCATAAGTGATGTACTCCTATGGACCCCCGCATATGGCCAAGCAAAAGCAGGATGACCAGCTCGGACATACATGCAGCAGCTATCTGAGGATACGGGATGTGGCCCTGAAGACCTGCCAGAGGTGATGAATGATAGGGAGAAGTGGCAAGAGAGGGTCAGGGATATCCGTGCTAGCAGCACGACATGATGAGATATATATATCAAGTCTACTATATTTATAAAGAGTGCTTACAGCCCAGTTGGCTGGGCTGTAGAATACACTGAGTGTCCTGTTTATGACACTAAACCCTCTGATAGTGTGGCTTCAGTCCTTGAGGGGGTATGAAAGACCCCTTCATTGCCATTACTTCCAGCTCCACTCTGATCTGGAGTGGTAGACCCCTTTTAGGGTCCCACCTATGGGTTAAATAGAACTGTTTAGCTGTCTGCAAGCAAATGACTGATGTTAAATTGAATTATTAATGTTACATCATAATACTTGAAACCATTTAATTGTGTGCAAATGGATGAGCTCTGACTTGTTTAAAAATGTTACCTACAAACTACTTGTTTACAAATCATATGTATTATAGATATGCATAAACAGGATTTGGCATTAACCTATGTCGATTGATATGCCATAAAACCCATCTAACCAACAAAAAGAGTGCTTAATATTGGAGTAGAGTGTTTGCCAATGTTCTTGGAGCACAGGGTTCAATCCCAGTTCGAGTCATACCAAAGACTCAAAAAATGGTACTTGATGCTGCCTTGCTTAGCACTCAGCACTATAAGGTGAGGATCAATGGTAAAGTGGAGCAATACTGGGAATGGAGTAGCGCCCTCCCCTACACTTTGGTGTAGTAGCTATTGAAAAGGGGGGCTTCGGATCACTCTTGACTAAGGTTGCCAACTCACTAATATTGGTAATACAGCATATGTAAGTTTGAATTTTAGTAGTGTAGACACAGTCAATGGCGCTGGTGACTGTCGGTATTTCTGATGATCATATAGTTGAGAAGCTGACAGTTACCAATCACTGTTGACTGATTGTTTATGCTATTAAAACTTATATATAAACAATGGAATGTAATGGTTATTGTTATATGGTGTGTTACAATAGTAAATGTACTATTCTTGTATGAGTATTATTTAAAAATTCTCTAGAGACCACCTGTTAGAGTTAAATAGAACTGTTCAATTATTTACTGAGGATTATTATTCTTATTTACCAACCCCTCCGCTCGGGCAGGATATGACACAAGGTCAATTTTTAAGTGGAGTTTAACAGGTTTGAATTCAGAGTTTTCCTTCTCCTAGACTAGTTGCCTCACCAAGGCTGAAGAACCCAGTCTTCCCTACTATTTCCCTATAGCTGGAGGGAGAATAATTGGATTCATACCTTTCCCAAGGGTATTAGTGCTATGTGAAATGCAATCGGTCTCATCCAGGATTTGAACTCGTGTCATCGTGTCCATTTCCTATGATGATAACCATTACACCATGGGCACCCCCTGAGGATTATTATTAGTTATTTGAAACCATACAGCTATGTGCAAATTGTTTGTTTTTGATAGATAGAAAAAAATTTATAGACTTTGTAATGTTAAATAGCAGTACCTGAAACCATTTAAGCTATGTGCAAAAAAAAAAAAAAATATTAATATTAAATAGAACTATTAGAGTTCACAGTACTTGAAACCATTTAACTGTGTGCAAACAAATTAACTCTTAACTGTTTAAAAATAGCTACCTAAAAACTACTTGCTTACAAATCCCCCTTTTATATATATATATATAAATATATATATATATATATATATATAAAGGGGATTTGTAAACAAATATGTGTGTGTGTGTGAGTGGAGTTATGCTTAAATGAACGACTGCTGCCTATTTCATTAAATAATAAAGACAAATTTTGTCTGTATAATTTAAGATCCTTTTAAGTTTTCTGATAAGTGTCTTAGTTTCAGGTTGGAATTGGTAGATGAATTTCCCAAAATTGTCCCGAGTGCTTTCGGACCCTTCATAGGGCATCATCTTTATTGTCTTTATTATTTAATGAAACATATATATATATATATATATATATATAATTTGGCATTAGATAACTCACAAGGGTTGATATGCTATAAAACACTTGTAAACCAAACCAAAAATATTTACCAACAAACTATTTGCTTAAAAATCATGTACACGAGATTTGGCATTAAATAACCTACTGGGAGTTGATGTGCCATTACATCAAATTACTAAATCAACCCTGTGGAGACCATATAGAAAATGAAATTTGTTTTCCATTGAGATTTCATAAAATTAAATAAAGGCTGTTTTATTTTTTTTCATTGACTTAAAAATATTTTCACATTTATTTATTATAAAATACACATTTAATAGATAATTTCATTCGTTGTGAGTTTTGTATATATGACTTCTCACAGCAAAATAAATATTGCTCACTCTTTGGCCCTTATTTTTGTCACTCTCTTATTAGCCCACCATCACTAGAATGCCATATCAATATACAACTAACTGTGACAATGTGCAGGTGCAGTGCTATCTCAGAATAAATGCGGATGTCCTCGTGGTGTAATGGTTAAAGCGATGGACTGTGGAATCATAGTAAGCTAGTTTGTATTCCAGTCGTGCTATTATGTTCACTTTTGGGCAAATACCCTTAGGAAAGGTATGAACCCCCTTATCCTCCCAGCTATGGGTTAAATAGTAACACTACTGTTCTTCTAGGAGACTGGCTTTGGCATTAAATAACCTACAAAGGTTGATATGCCATTAAACAAAGAAACCAAACCAAACCATCAGAATAAATGCTAAAATACTTGTAAAAGATTTCCCATTATGATCTATGATTATATTATTAAGAGTTAAATACTTATGATAGATATCCCATCTTTGGTGGGTATATGTTGCTTTTCTATTACACCATGGAATATATGCCTCTGATATCTAAATTCTTATCTATTTTTTCATTTAATCAACTGAAGTTTTAATCTCTCTTTTGCTGTCCTTTCTATTTTCTATTTCTTTCTGTTTCTCTAATGTACCTCCATTTTGTATATCTTAAAAGTTTATCACCCTCTCTGATTTAGTTCTCCTTTCTTTTCACTATTTTCTCTCTTTCTCCCTTTTTTCTCTATTCTTCTCAAACACTACCCTCATTCCCATTCAGCACTCCACTTCACCCAAAGGAGATTCCAGCTGAAAAACAAGAATTGTCTTTAACCAGAGAAAGGCGTTGCTCCATTCAGGTCACTCAATTTGCCTTATTTACTGCCTCCAAAAACACTTGCCAATGAATATTGATCTCGGCAATCTCTGAGGCGGAGTAAGAATAGCAAGAACTGCAGCTTGGGGGTAGGGTAGAAGGGTTTGATCACTGATGATGATGATACTTACAATAACAATACCCAGCTTTTTTTTTTCTTAAAAAAATAAAAGAAGAAAATGGAATTCATTTTGGTCTCTACGAGTCAAACATTATTTACTTGGATTGGTAAAGGTGATAGCTCAGCTGGAAAAGATATTTTGTCCATTTTAAACTTCAACTTTTGCTATGATTGAGTGTAATTCATTATAATCCATTCTTTTACTGTTTATTATCCTTTTCTTGGTGGTTTTCTTGTTCCACAGACTCTTCCTCTACATTTTATATTCACTTGATATGCAATTTATCATAATATTGTTTGTGGCCTATAGAATATCTTCGAGGTAGTATTTAATTACTTGTCTTTATAACAGCGTATATACATTAGTGTATCTTTTTCTCTCTATATATAAATGTGTATGCAAGTATTAGAGACACGCACACACACACATTCTTTACGTAGCTAAATATATTGATTTATCTATTTAGACTATCTCTTCACAAAAAAAAATTTGCCTCAATCATCTGGTCAGGTAAATAGCAGCTTTTCTATAATGAAAATCGTATGTGTGTGTATTAATATATATCTGTAGCATAATGATGAGAAAGCATTTTATGATTTAAAAAAAAATTTTAATATTAATTTTTCAACATTATTCTCTTGTCAGTGCACATAATTCATTGGTGAATGTTAATCATATAAATTTAATATTATGAAGTGAAAATTTAATATAAAAATTAAGTTAATAGTTGTTACTCATACTTTCTCTCTCACACACACACACATTGCTAAAATTGTGTGATGGTTGGTTGTGTTTTATGGCATATCAACCTTCTTAGGTCATTTAAAGTCAATTCGTAAATGAATAGTTTGTAAGTAATATTATTTTAAAATGAGTCAGAGCTCATTTGCACAAGGTTAAATGGTTTCAAGTATTGTAAATGATTAGATAGTTCTATTTGGTCCATAGATAGGACCCTAACAGGTACTACCTCCCTCGGTCAGAGTAGACATGAGAGTAATGGCTCGGATGAGGTACCTTACATTCCCCAAAGCTCTAGAACTAGAACCTCATTATTTAGATGGTTTAGTGTCTTATCCAGGACACTTGTTGGGTGAGGGTCTTACTTCACTGCAGAGATGCAGTCAGCATATTTTAAAGCCCCAGCTGACTGGGATAAAATTTGTATGTACATATATTGTAACCCAACAAAATGGCACACTAGAGTTTGTTTTTGTGTGTGTGTGTGTGTGGGGGGGGTCTGCATTCATGCATTTTTAATCCTTGAAAATCTTGATTATAATGGAAATAATGATTATAATTTTTCATTTCTTGTTAAATAGAAATATCAATATCATCATTGATCATGGTTGCAATAAGAGCCCAAGAGGTTTATAGGTCACCTGTGTGTGATATATATATATGTACACACACACACCAGAGAATATAGTTTCTGATCTGGCATTATAAGGTTTTCAAATCCAGTTATCTCCCTGTTGGCAGAGCTTTGAATATATTGAGTGTATCCCTTGCAGAGAGGTAAGACCTCTGTCAAAGAAAAGTTCTCTTGACTTTGACACTAAACTGCTTCTGATAGTGAGGTTCTAATTCTGAGAAGTTTGGAGAACCCTTTCATTGCCATTACTTCCTGGCCCACTTTGATCTGGACTGGTTGTACCTGTTGGTCCCATGTATGGGTCAAGTAGGTTTGTTTAAATATTGTCTTTGATAGAAGTGTGTGCAACCTCCCCATCCCCTCAGAAAAAAAACCTTAACTATACAAATGTAAGTATGAATGTATAATGAATGCAATTCCCTGACCTCTATGCTTGAAATAACCCTAAACAGGTTGACTTGTCAAACCCAGCAAAAAACCAGAAAAACAGGAATTCTAATGTTTATTAATAAAAAGATTGGAGCCATACAATCTTTCCAGTGCGCTGTGAACTTGTCTGACCAGATTTATGCCAATTAGATTTTTTTGTTTTTCCATAGACTTTTTCTCCAATTTATGTCTGGAATTTATTCTAGATTTCTTATTTTTAGAGAAATGTTTGTCAGTTCATTGATCCTGATTATTATTATTTTCTGTCAAAAGCACTTTTTTTTTCTCCAATGTTCCTTTTGCTTTGACTAATAAAGAGAAAAAAAGATTATATCAACCACTATTCTCTGTATTTCATGCATAATGGTTTGATAAATCTATGGAAGTAAATCTTTTTCTCTGTCTTTGTATATTTTTACCATTTTTTTCTGGTTCCATGTGTGTCTGTTCAAATGATTGTTTATTGAAAACTTTTTGCTTATCTACTTGTGTATCTGGTAGACTGAGACATTGCTTTGTAGTTATGATGATTAGTATCTCTCTCTGTCTTTTGCTCTCTCTCTCCTACTCTTGTCTGTCTTCTGATTTTCTGGTAGACTGAGACATTGAATTAATATTTTCTGGTAGACTGATACATTGCTTTGTAGTTATGTTGATTAGTATCTCTCTCTCTCTCTTCTGATTTTCAAGGCTGGTAAATTTTTCCAATTGGAAGATTAGTGGAACACAATCTTTTCAATGTTCTCTACATGGCCTTGTGTCTGACTAGATTTGACATTACTTCATCTTTTTTTCTCTCTCTCTTTCTATCCTTTGCCTCTATTGCTCTTTCTTGCTCTCCCACTAACTCTCACTTTCTCTCTCCCTTTTTTTTTCACTCTTTGCTCTTCATGTTATCTTTCTTTTCCACTCTTTCTTCCTTGCTCTTTTATGTATTACCATACCTACACATGACAAGGTGACCTTGTACCATTAAGATGGAATTAGTAAATTATCTCCTCATAAAACACTATAACTTATAATACCATATGTTTCAAAAGTTTCATGATTGAAGTTGTATTTATCAAACAGATTATATATGAGTGAGAGAAAGATAATGTAATTAGAAGAAAACTCAAACCTGGTTAAATTCTCTTTATAAATGTAGTTTTCTTCTAAGTACATTGTATATGCTCTGTATGTGAGTTTTATTATATAAACCTGGAAAGGGAATTTATAACAATAGCCATTTATCGAGCACTCTCATAGATTTATATGAAATTCCTCATATATTCTATACATGAATAATCCACACCTATTGTCTTTGGACACTGACTGGATATCACTGGTGTGTGTGTGTCATGGAACCTTGTCTTATGACAGGTAATAAGAAAATCTGTTGTTAGAGTAATAAGTCATTATTACCTGTTTGCATTTCTAACACACACACACACACACACACACACACACACACACACACATCTTTTTGCAATATATTTGCCACTAAAAAGGTTTGCTTGTCAAGCTCATAGGATGTCATATCTGCTGTTAATGACTTCTTTGACCAATGAGATCCAAGCACTGCAACCATGATAGAAGTTGTCCCCCCAACCTTGCAGTCCATTCACTATTTTGAAAAATAAGTCCTTATTTAGTCACATTCCATGAGAGTATTTTGGTCAACCTATGAACTTTTAAGCTGACCCTTGTAGGTTTTATTACTGAATGAGAAATTAAATTGATATGGTAATGTAATTTTTGTATTTGTTTTATCATTGTTATTTTAAAAAAGTATAAGTATTTTTTTAGATGATTATAATTCTAATTTTCTTTTTTTAAATTTTTTTTAAAGTTCTAATTTCAAATTTTGTTTTTAGAAATAACTTCTTATAGGTATAGAAACACCCTAATCTTAGGATGAAGTGTTAGGGTGTGACATTTCGATCCTTTGTACAGTGCTCAGATACTACACTTTGATCTCTTTGTAAATCATTCAATCAAAAATGCTGGACACTTGTTAGTATAGTGTTTCTTTTCCTATGATTTTGCTATCATCTCATCAAATTGTACTGATAGCATGGATTTTGTTGACTTTTTCTTGTTGTTCATCCCTATTGGTCATCACTCTCAAAGTCCTCTTGACCAGTGGTTTTTAAACTGTGGTCCAGAGACCACAATGTTCACAACATTAACATTAAGAGTCTGCAGACACTATCAGAGTATCTTGAAAATTTGTTATCTGATTAGCAATGGACTGGAAATTTGTTTTTAATTATATCAGAGTCCACAAGACAGACCCAGAAATAGAAGAGGACCTAGCTCCAAAAAGTTTGAAAACCGCTGCTCAAACTGCACTCTTTTTCTGTATAGAACTGATGAATGTAAATCTTTCCTGGTTGGCCAATATGGGTGTGTCTGTGTGTAAGAATCTTCAGGAGAAAGTCACTTATGAGTTTATTTCTGCTTCTCCAGTAGTGTCCATCATGGATTGTAAGATAGGAGGTAAGTTACTGTACAACTGTTGTTTTGTGGAGTACTGCTTCCACAATCTGTTCAAAATAGCACCCAGCATCCTTGTGTAGCTCCATCCAGTGTTTTCTCTAAACACTCTGTGAAAGTCCAAGTGAGGAATTTTTTAAACTGTTTTTCATCTATTTTGGATAAGTGGTTAAGACTTGGGTTGCAATGATTTTACAATCTTTGTTGATGAAAAATTTACACCAAATGATTACAAAAAGTAATTATTACTATAATGAAGTAATTCACATAACAAAAACACTTGACATTTTTAAAAATATTTTCAAATGAAGTTAATATTGTTCTGTGAAAAATTTAATAGTATTTTGTAAGGAAATCCTGTTTATGACTCTCTGAAACTTTGAAATAAAATAAATTGCTGAATATCAGCCAGAAGATTAGATTGAGTTTTAATTAACAAGAAAAAAAAAGAATTTGTGATCCACTGGATTTTGCTCTTCCAGTGGACCAAACCCAGTCAATTGGGGCTGTAGAATACACCAACTGCATCTTTGCAGAGTGGTAAGACTACCCCCACCTCAAGTGTCTTGGATATGACATTAAGCCATCTGATAGCAATGCTCTAGCTTTGGATGTTTGGGGAGTACCCCTTTGTTGCTACTGCCATTGCTTCCAGGTCCACCCTGACCAAGAGTGGTAGTACCTGATACGGTCATGTGTGTGTGAAATAGAACAAAGTGTGTGCAAACAAATGACTGATGTTAAATTGTGACTGTTCTATAATACTAGCTGAAACCATTTAACTATGTGCAAAAGACCTTGGGCTCATTTAAGAATGTTATTTACAAAATGTGTTTTGATTTATATTTATATAAACAGGATTTGGCATTAGATAATGTACAATGGTTGATATACTAATAAAACCCAAGCCAAACCAATCCAGTGGATCACAGAGTGAAAATGAAAGACAGCAAAAAGACAAATGCTTAGGCTGAAAATAACTGGAATATGATGGTGAGACCAATTGTAGTTGATGTGCTTCGAATGGTTCCCAGAGTCTTGGAAAAGAGACTGCAGGAATTGGAGATCCGAGGACGGATCAAGACCACACAAATCAGCTGTCACTCAGATTTCAGTGAAAGACTGCAAGCTAAAGCTTGTGTGAAAAACTCGGTGAAAATTTTTTCAAAAATTTAAGTCAGCTACACTTGAGAGATTTATCAAATTAATATTTTTCTTTTTGTCTGGATTGTTAGTCCTAATAAAGCAATAATTTTGTTATTTGTCTAGATTTTTTTTCATTAAGCTTGATAATTTTTATCATTTAGAGTATTCAGACTCTTGTCTTCATCTTGTTGTATTCACAGTGTTTCGGCTGATATGATTTTCAGCCTTCTTCAGGCAAGATAAAAAAACAAAAAAAATTGTAATATGAACTTAGGTAAAAAATCATTATAACAGTAATAAGTAATAATTCATTGTGTTGATAAAAACATTAGATTTATGAGTCCTAAAAGTTCACTCTGAATTGTCCAGCAGGATGTGACATAATGAATATATGCATTTGGTTAATGAACTTCTAAGTGAAATCATCTGGAGTTTGCAGGTTCAATCCTGACTACAGATAAAAATAACAAGGAATGCTTACAATATAACTTAACACTTGTACCTGGTTATGGTTAAAAGAATTAGAACAATCCACCTCCACGTGGATTAAATAAAGGGTTTGATTCAAAGTTCTCTATAGGCTCCTTAGTTCGACAAGAAACACCTGAAGAAGGCTGAAGGTCACATCGACCAAAACGTGAATATTACAATAGATGAAGACAATAGTCTGAAAACTCTAAATGACAATAATTTTATGTAATTATTTCACATCCTCAGTTTTAAGAATGATATGAACCTAATTATCAATGTTTAATTAAATATGAAGAATTTATTTTTGTCAGACAAATTTAATTTTGTTCTTTCTTTGAGTTTAGAAATTTAAATACTGTACAGTTGTCTTTCAACATGGCTTCCTACTGATTATTTGTTGATCTATACAGACCCCCACTTTCTCTATATAGATTAAAACATGAATTTAATAAGTATTTATTTACCTAACCCCTATCTCAGCAGGATGTGACACAAGGTCAATTTTTAAACTGGTTTTAATTCAGTTTTCTTTCTCCTGGACTGGTTACTGTGCAAAACTTAGTCCAGTTTGCCTGTGTATTAAATGCTATATGTTTAAATGATCCATGGTCTTAAGTTTACAAAATGATTGAGTGTGTATATTTGAAGGCTGGGAACACGCATTGTTGACATGAAAAGTTAATACTTAACATTAGAAAGAAAGTGTATAAAATTAAATAAAAATAAAGTCTCACAAACCCCCATCTTATTCAGAATCCTCCCATTGAATAAAGTCAGTGCATCAGTTATGTCTCTTGTTTAAAGAGCAAGAATCTTCGCAATTAAAGAAAAACAAAACCTTTTCAACAAATTTAAACCAGTTTATGCTATCCTCATCTCATTGTCTCTTACTAAGCTTAGTTTGCCACAAATAGGATGTGACACAAGGTCATTTCTTAAGTTGAGTACTGCTGGTTTAAATTAAGAGTTTTCCTTTCTTTCAGACATAAAATGTAACTATTATTATGGGACAGAAATAGTTATGAATAATGTCTGTTCCATAATAGTTTTTACATGTGGATATAAATTTCATTCATGAAGTGTAATATCTATTACAAGCAGTAATAGAATAGATTGTCAGAATTTTTATTTTTTTGCAAAGATATTTATTGCTAACCTCCAAGGATACGAAATTTTGACACATGGTCAGTGAATTAATGTCAATACTTTTGTTTGATGAGAAGCTACACATTCCCCCTCCCCTTCTCCATAGATGCTCGGCCTTGATATCTTCGAAAACTGCTTTTTATTCAGACTTTTCATCTGGGGGATTTGTCTCTCCATTCACTACTTGAAGAGAGTGTGTGAGTACCCTGGTATTGATTGCCTTATAAACTGGCATTCTCTTCAAAGAGGTGCCATCCTATCCTATTCATAAAGTGTAGCAGCTATACCAGTACCATGATCAACAATGGCTGGGGTGGGAGGCAATGATGCAGAATCGTACTTCTACTAAGAACTCATATGAGGACAATTCCAGTCATGTGTATGTGTGAATCTTTGTATACAGAGAAGTAATGTAGTCTGTTCGAGTGGGTAATAGTCTGCTAGCTAAACATACTCGCACTGATATTAATATCTTCATTTATAATTCAGATGTTTTAGCTTGAAAATATTAGGTTTGGCTTTATGGCGTATCAATCATTGTAGGTCATTTAATGCCAAATTCATTTTTATACATATATCAAATATGATTTCTACACACATTTTGTTGATAAATCAGTCATTTGTTTACAGACAGTTAAATGTAAAAACAGTTGTGTTTCAAGCAATTCAATTTAGCATAAGTACAGTTTAAATGACCCATAGATAGGAACCTATCAGGTGCTTCCACTCTGGGCCACATTGAACCTGGAAGTGATGGTAGTAAAGGGCTACTCCGCATTCCCCAAAGCTCGAGTATTACTGGAGCCTCACCATCTGATTGTTTTGTGTCATATCCAGGACACTTGTGATTAGAGATCTTACCCCTCAGCAGAGATGCACTCAGTGTATTCTACTGCTGTAGCTGACTGGGCCACTTGAAAATATTATTTTCTTTATTACAATTGGTATTATTGTTTTCTTATTATTAATTAGCTCAGCCTGTAGAAATTCATGGTGTATGTAAATAATATTTAGTTATGTACAAAACAACAAAATAAACTAAACTATTGAAAATGATATTTTACTGATTTAAAACATCATAATAAACAATTTGTCCAGTTGGGACTGTTTCTCTGCAGAGGGGTAAGACCCTCCCCCAACAAGTGTCCTAGATATGACACTAAACAATCTGATGGTGAGGCTTCAGTAATGCTGGAGTTTTGGGGAATGTGAAGTACCCCTTCATTATCATTGCTCCCGGGTCCACTCTGTCCCGGAGTGGTAGCACCTGATAGGGTCCTATCTATGGGTCGAATAGAACTAAACTGTGTACTTATGCTAAACTAAATTACTTGAAATGGAACTGTTTTGACATTCAACTGTGTAAATATACTAAATGTACTTATACTAAACTGAACTGTTTGAACTTTTATCAAAATGACTTAATTCAGTGTTAAATGACCCAAAAAGGGTTGATATACTGTAAAACAACCAACCAACCGATCATAATAAACAATATTTTTCTTTAAAAAGAAATTCTTCTCTTAGTGTCCTGACTTTTTTCATTGTTGGATGTGTATGAACATTAAAAATATGAAATGATTTAAAAAATTTAAGCAGAATAATCTTGAACTATTGTCACTATTTATAGACTGTCACTGCATTCGAGCATCTCTGCCTCAATGTGATATTTAGGAAATGAATTGAAAGAGAATGAGAGGGGGGAAAAAATAGAGACTTAGAAATTGAAAAAGATAGACAGGAAAATAAACATGGAAATAAGTGAAATATAAGTGATAAAAATACAACGTGAACATTTGTAAATTCCATGATTTTAATTTAGACTGATAATTATACTACACACACACACACACACACACTGTCTGGTGATTGTGTGATCTTACATGAAACTTTATAGTAAGTCATGGACTTCATAATTCAAATATTTTCAGTTGTATACCTGCTTTGATGTAATAACATCTAGCTTTTTTTTTTTATGTAAAATTTGAATTTCTTCTATTTGTTTATTCTTTCATTATTGTGTTTGTGTGTGTGTGTGTGTGTATATATATATATATATATAGTATAATATATATAGTATATAGTATATTACTATATATAATATACTATATATTATATATATAATCTCCCACAAATTAAACTGAATTAAGCTAAACTACTATGAGAATAGTTTGATCATTTAAGTTTATTGGATACAAATAATTTATCATCATGGCTTCGGTCAAGAAGTGGGTGGTCCACACTGACTGCTTGCACATTTGTGGCAGACTATTCTCAGCTAGGGTGGACCATCAGTGATGGCCAATATGACAGGTATCAAAGGATTTTTTTTCAAGCAGTTTTAACTAGCTTCTTGATGCTCTTCTGTTGCAAGAGCAAGCTGAGAACTCACTACACATTATGATTCTGGACAGACAATGATACCTCATTCGGTAAGTGTGTCCTGCCCAGCATAACTGGGATCTTAGGTGCATGGCTTGGTTGCTGGTAGTCTTCTTCTTTTTAAGGTCTAGAGTATTGGTGATAAAGTAACTACATTGGTTGTATTGCCCAGTTGACTGGGGGCTGTAGAATACACTGACTGCTTCTCTGCAGAGGGGTAAGACCCCCCCCCGCCAACAAGTGTCCTGGATATGACACTAAACAATCTGAGGTTGAGGTTCCAGTTGTGCTGGAGCTTTGGTGAATGCGGAATACCCTTTCATTACCATCGTTCCCAGGTTCACTCTGGCCTGGAGTGGTAGCACCTGAAAAGGGTCCTATCTATGGGTTAAATAGAACTAAACTGTTCTTTGAGTTGAATGTTATTTGCATTTAAACTGTATTTATGCTAAACTGAATTGTTTAAAATAGAACTGTTTTGTCATATAAACTGTGTACTTATGCTAAACTGAATTGCTCAAAATAGAACTGTTTTGACCTCTAAACTGTACTTATGTTAAACTGAATTATCTGAAATAAAACTGTTTTGAGATTAACTCTGTGTATTGTTCAGTTGGCCAGGGTTGTAGCATACACCAGCTGCACCTTTGCGGAGGAGTGAAACCGCCCCCAATGAGTGTCCTGGATATGACACTAAACAATCTGATGGTGAGGTTCCAATGATGCTGGAGCTTTGGGGAATGCAGAGTACCCCTTCATTGCCATCACTCCCAGGTCCACTCTGGCCTGGAATGTTAGCACCTGATAGGGTCCTATCTATGGGTTAAATAGAACTAACTGCATACTTATGCTAAACTGAATTGTTTAAATTAGAACTGTTTGACTAAACTGAATAGCTTGAAATAGAAATGTTTTTGACAATTAAACTGTGTACTTACACTTAAAATGCATGCTTGTACTAAACTGAATTGCTTGAAATGGAACTGTTTTTGGCATTGAAACTCTACTTGCACTAAACTCTACTTGCACTAAACTGAATTGTTTAATATAGAACTGTTTTGACATTTAACTGTGTATAAATGAAATATGTACTTATACTAAACTGAATTAGCTCTATTTGAATAAACTGAATAGCTTGAAATAGAAATGTTTTTGACACTTAAACTGTGTACTAATGCTAAACTGAATTGTTTGAAATAGAACTGACTATTTGCATAAAAATGGATTTGGCATTAAATAACCTATAAAGGTTGATATGCCATAAAACCCAAACAACCAATCAACCATCCATTGCAGAGGCAGTCGAGTACTTGTAGGGGGTGCTGATAAGTGACTAACGACTCTGAGTTATATAGAATGGTGGCAAGGATGATGGTTCTATACATGTTAATCTTTGTGTCTTTTTTCAGGTGTCTGTTGCACCACATGTATTTACATAGTCTGCCAAATGTTCTGCTCACCTTTGCCAGCCTGTTGTCGAATTCCTTGTTGATTTTGGTATCTGACATGATATTTGTCCCAGGTAGGTGAACTGATGGATTGCCTTAAACTCAGTCACACAAATGGTAATGTGGATAGGGTGGTACTCTTCCTAAATTGCAGGCTGGTGGAATATATCTTTAATTTCTAGCCCAAAGAGCTGGACAACCTCAGGTTGGTTTGATTTGGTTTTATGGCATATCAGTCATTGTAGGTCATTTATACCAAATCCATTTTCATACATATAAACAGTTCTATTTCAAGCAATTCAATTTAGCATAAATACAGTTTAGTTCTATTTGACCCATAGATGGGACCCTATCAGGTGTTACCACTCTGGGCCAGAGTAGACCTGGGAGTGATGACAATGAAGGGGTACTCCGCATTCCCCAAAGCTCTAACATTACTGGAACCTCACCATCAGATTGTTTAGTGTCATATCCAGGACACTTGTGGGTGGGGGTCTTAACTCTCTGCAGAGGTGCAGTCAGTGTATTCTACAGCTCCTGCTGAAAGGGCAAGGGCAGCCTCTGTGAAGCAGGAAGTGATGCGCTGTAAAAGCTCTTTTGATGGCAACCTATTTAATCCCTGATTATTACAGGCCAACACAGTGTATCTAATGTAGATTCCATCTTCATCAAAGATTTTTGTGTCCTGTTTGAGCATTGTCGTTTATGATCAACAAATCATATGTCCTACTCGTTGATACGCAATTTCACTCGAATGCCGACAAAGAAAAAACAGAGGCTTCTTATGCAAACCGGTAGCAGATAATCTGCATACGAAGCTCGAGAATTTTTGTTACTTTATGAGACTTCACCGTTAGGTGAACTGGTACCAATCACCATCTTGTTTTTCTCCTTTTTCTTTTTATCTCACAACCGGAGGAGGGTAAGTCATTTTTCGTCTTTTATATCATTGCTACAAGCATTAACAAATCATTTTACTACACATTGTGCAGAAAAATAGGAGTTGGTGCCAGGATGCAACCCTGCTTCGCTATATCGGTGATCAGGAAGGGCTCAGTGAGGTCACTGTTGCATTTGACTTGGCCATGCTTGTCCTCATGCAGCTGGATGATTGTGTTAAGGAACTTTGGTGGACAGCCAAGTCTATCCAGGATCTGTCAATAAAAATTAACAAGACAAATAATTATACTAATATATATATATATATATATATATATATATATATATATATATATATATAATAAAACAAGATAAAAACTGATGTTTTAAATGTTAGCACACCTGACAATTGACAATGTGAAACTGAGATAAAGAGCATTTGGCTGGGACAGGTGTTTCAGGGAAGTCTTCATTGGGAGATATGGTGTGCTCAAAATATACTTTGTAACTTTGTTTACCTATATACCGACAGCAGACACATGTTGGTGTGGGGGAGTTTAGGTTTCACTTAGCATAGTCTATTCCTCCTCCACTCTAAATGACACACGGATAGCTACAAGGGTATTATAAATCAATAAAAATATTATATATTAATTGTATAGAAATAAAAAGAATATGTAATGGTTTCATGAGTTGTAAAATACTTTCTTATATATAACTTTAAAGATTTATATTTATTGGTTATGAGCATCTCATTATGGTGTTATGGTTAACAAGCTTGTCTTGGATATTCTTTGCTATTGAATGAGTTGAACGTGCCTAGAGATCCCAGATTTGGCACAAATCTAAGCTATGCATTTTTTTTTCAGTACCCCAGGTAGTATAATGGTTAGTAAACCATTACTAGTGAGCTTATGTCTCACTGGGTGCTCTATACTTCTGGCTTTATGCCACATCAAAGTAAACAACTATATCTACTGGTCATGCAATCTGATCTCACGTCAGAATAAGAATTTCTGTTATGGTAACATGGGGCGATACTCATACAAACACAAGACGGCATAGTTAGAAGGAAATGAGAATAAGTTAAAAGGAAAAAAATTGAGAGGAGAATGAATAGAAAATCAATGAGAGAGTGAGAGGAGGAAAAAGTTAGATTAATTGGTTTAGTTTGGTTGGGCTATATGGCATATCAACCATTGTTGGTTATTTAATGCCAAATCCTCTTTATACGTATATATTAAATATATATGATTTGGTTTGGTTGGGTTTTATGGCATATCAACCATTGTTGGTTATTTAATGCTAAATCCTCTTTATACATATGAAATATATATGATCTGTAAACACATTTTGTTGATAACATTCTAAAATGAGTCTGAGCTCAATTTTTTTGTACACAGTTAAATGTTTTCAAGCATTGCTATCCAATAAGAATAATTCTATTTACTATTAATCATTTATTTGTTCACAGTGAAGTGGCTACAAGTATTGCTTTTTAACACTGATTCTATTCAACACTATTCATGTAGAAGTCAAATCACTTACCTGCTAACATGGCTGCCTTCTTGAGTCTTCTTGGAAAAGCAAGCCAGCTTAGCTTACCTCAGTAAATGACTTAGGACTACTATTAACTGGATCTACACCAGTCTACTTGTGTTTCAGACCACTTGCAAGCTAACCAGTATTCAACAATTCATTTATTTACAGTCAAATGTTTCCAAGTATTGTTATATAATACCTATCATTCAATTTAGGAATACAGTTAAAGAGTTTCAAGTATTGCTATTTAACATTAATAATTTGTTTGGATATAATTAACTCATTTCAAGTATGACTATGTATCAGTCACAATTCAGTTAAACATCAGTCATTTGTTTATACACAGTTAAATGATCAAATGGTTCTATTTCAAATAATTCAATTTAGCATAAGTTATTTGCTTGCATACAGTTTAAAGATCACACAGTTCTATTTGACCCATAGATAGGACCCTATCAGATGTTACTACTCTGGGTCAGAGTAGACCAGGAAGCAATGGCAATGAAGGAGTGCTCCTCATTCCCTAAATCTCCAAGGCTGGAGCCTTGCTATCAGATGGCTTGCTGTCATATTTAGGACACTCATTTGGGGGAGTCTTACCCCTCTGCAGAGATGCAGTTGGTGTATTTTACAGCATCAGCTGACTGGGCCGAGATTGATTAAGTGTCAGTTTATATGAAAATAACAGCATAATTTCTGACAGGATGTATGCTTGTTATTAATCTGAACGTTATTAAATCACTTGTTAAATTCAAAGTGCTTAATATTTTCCATACTTTCCTAAGGCAAACTGACTTTTATAAGAAGCTCTCCTACCAAGGAATCGATTGATGGCTTTAAAGGGTTCTTTACCAAGGTTTTAAGATAAAATACACTTGTCATACCATTATATCATTCATAACATGAATTATTTCAATGGTCTCAGTTTTTCAAAACATAAAAGAATGTAATTGATAGAATATATAAATATATACATACACATACTGTCTATTTATTTTTGTAAACATGAAGTTATTTAGTACATATAGTGATATATAGTGGCCATACAGCTGTTGTTTTTTTGGGTGTTATTTCCAGGATTTGTTCAAAATAGCTAGTTTAGTTAGTGTTGATTTGGTGCATCCATACAGTAGTATTGATACAACCACAGCCTGTCAATACTACTGTATGGATCCATCAAATTGACACTAACCAAACGAATAGAGAATAAGCTAGATGGAAACTACAGAAGAATGTTACTAGCAATTTTGAACAAATTCTGGAAGAAACACCTCACAAAACAGCTGTATGGCCACTTACCTCACATCTCAAAAACCATCCAACTAAGGCAAACAATATATGTGGGACACTGCTGGAGAAGCAAGGACAAACTCATTAGTGATGTTCTTCAATGGACCCCTTACACATGGATATGCCTATGTTGGCTGACCAGCAAGAACTTATTTACATTAGCTCTGTTCTGGCATATGATGTGGCTTTGAGGACCTGCCAGGAGTGATGGATGATAAGAATGGATAGAGAGAGAGAAAAGTCCATACTTGGAGTGGGACTTGATGAGATATATATAAAATGAAACACAGTTTCTTCCAAGCAGCGATCGTGTCGATACTGCTATATGGATGCATTACATGGATGCTAACTAAACGGCTGGAGAAAAGGCTTGATGGCAACTACACAAGAATGCTGCGAGCAATATTGAACAGGTCCTGGAGGCAGCACCCAACAAAGCAGCAGCTGTATGGCCACCTATCACCCATCATGAAAACTATCCAGGTTAGACGAGCCAGACATGCAGGACACTACTGGAGAATTAGGGGTGAGCTCATTAGTGATGTACTCCTATGGACCCCTACACATGGCTGAGCAAAAGCAGGGCGACCAGCTCGAACCTACATACAGTAGCTCTGTGAGGATACGGGGTGTAGCCCTGAGGACCTGCCAAAAGTGTTGAATGATAGGATAGGGTGGCGAGAAAGGGTCAGGGATATCCGTGCTGATGGCACGACAAGATGATAATGATATATAAGGGTCATTCGATAAGTGAGATTTTTTGCTAAAAACAGAGTAGTCCTATTTCCCGTAAGTGTGAACACTGCATTATTTAGAATTGATTCATAGCAAAAATTATCTTAATCTTGTGGAAATATTTATTTTGAGGCTATTAAAAATAGCAGCAGATCAGTGCTTTAGGCTTGTCATCAAACTTTTAGTTGCTGAGAAGTGGATACTATTTGAAATTTACAGGAGAATGTATGATGTGTAAAAAGAAGCATGCTTTAGTGAAAAATATATTTACAAATGAGGTAAACATGGGGTTGACCATGGTGAGCCTGAGTTAAAAAGACAGTTCATAGAGTGGAAACACATTGACTCTCCAGTAAAGAACAGGTTCTGGGTGCAGTGGTTAGTAAACGTAATACTGATGGTCTTCTGATATAAAATAGATATTTTTGTGCAATTGAATCATTTTTGCTATAAACCAATTCCAAATGATGCAGTGTTTACATTTATGAAAAAAAAATTCTGGGTGGATTTGGGGATTTTTTATTCTTTAAAATTTCCTCTTATTTCATGGATACACAAATTCTTATGTGTGTATACTGAAAAAACCAAGATTTGGTAGAATATGTATTTATTATTTGGACTTCATCAAATAATGATTTGTAAAAATTCAAAATTTTAGGAAATTTAGATGAATTATAATAATACTCAACCAAATTTTATTTTTCACATCATATTTTATGTACATATATTTTGATTCCTGTTATAACAGCAGTCCATGATGATATAAATGCTTCTATTTAAGGAGTGAAGGATTCTAATTAGCATTTCATAGTTATGTTACATTGACAATTTCAGGGAGTAAAGATATACAGTGTAGACAGCCATCCTATAAAATTTTTTTTCTCTTTTTTTTTTCAAATTGGACTGAAAATTGCTTTATTACCTAAGAACATTTAAAAAATATCTCGCACTCATAAAAATCTTGCTATGGTGTGGCATTCTTGCAAGGTTATGTTTACATATATAATGAATGAAAATTCTAGTTATTCATACACATGCATTTTTGTAGTAGTAATGCCACGAACAATCTTACCTAGAAGAAATAGAAGGTGTGCTTTCTCTGCTACCAGCACATGGAAATCAGAAGAAAAAAGGACGCAAGAGGTGTGACTTGTTTTATGGAGGAGAATGAGATAAGCCTCCGTGAAGTGGCGAGATTTGATGAATATAAAAGAGACTAAGTTTGAAGTGGAAAAGCGCAGTATTTTGCTGATGTCTGATTGGTGAACATCCAGCAGTTTATTTTGCGTGTTAAATAATTTGACTACCCCCCCCAGGTTGATTCCACTTCAACTAGACTTCCAAGACCTCAAACAATTTTTGACTTGGTGTGTTGCGTATGACACTAAACTGCATCAGATGGTGAGATTCCAGTTTTGGAGAACTGGGGATTGTAGTACCCCTTCATTGCCATGACTTTTAAGACTACCTACTCTGGGTCAGAGTAGAATCCCTCTGGGTCTTTTCTATGGATCAAATAGATCTGTTTGAAAATTATTTGTGTTAACAATAGTTACTTGAAGCTATTATAGTTTATTTAGGGTTATTATTAGTTACTTGAAACTATACAACAAATTATTTGTATTGGAGAGGAATATTTGATTTCATATAACTGTACAAAAAAACTCTTACACCACTAGACAAAAGTGTAAATATTAATATTCAATGAATGCAATTCCCTAACCGCCAGGTGTAAAATAACCCTGGATGCCATTAAAATCAATCAAAATTGAATCATTTATGTATTAATTTTTTAATGGAATCTCCATTTGTCATTAGTTGAATATTTTGAAATAGCAAGACATTTTTTTCTTTGGAAAACTAAGGATCATAATATCTTTAATCAACAGTTGCCAGAGGAGTGACAGCTTTTGATTTTATGTTCATTACAATTCAATTTATTAAAATTGTTCAAAGAAAATATGATTGAGTTAATAAATTAGATCAGTTGTGTTATAACAGGAAGGCTGCCCTTTCAACATTCAACTTCATAAAGGATAAGACACCTCGCTCCAAAAAAAAAAAAAAAAAAAAAGTGTTCTGGGTATAACACTAAACTGCATCTAATGGGAAGGCTCCAGTTATGAAGATTTAGGAGTGTGGAGTATCCCTTTATTGCCCAGCCCACTTGGCTTGAGCTGTAGAATACACTGACCACATCTCTGCAGAGGGATAAGACCCTCTTAATGAGTGTCCTGTATATGACAATAAACTGTCTGATGGTGAGGTTCCAGCCTTGGAGATTTGGGGAATGTGGAGTACCCCTTCATTGCCATTGCTCCCAGATCCACTCTGACCCAGAGTAGTAGCACTTGATAGGGTCTTATCTACGGGTCAAATAGAACTAAACTGTGTGCTAACAAATGACTGATGTTAAATTGTGACTGTTATATAGCAATACTTGAAACAATTTAACTGTGTGCAACCCTCCCAGACTCATTTAAGAATATTATCTGCAAAATATGTTTACAAATCATATATATTTGATGTGTGTGTGTGTGTGCATGTGTATGAAAACAGGATTTGGCATTAAATAACCTACAATGGTTATCTGCCAAAAACCAACCTTCATTGCCATTATTTCCAGGTTCATTCTAACACAGACTCCTAGTATTTGTTAGACTCCCAACTATGGGTCAAATAGATTGATTTAAAAATCATTCGAATTTGTTAGGGGTGTGTGGAAAAAAAAATTCTGGATATAGAATAAAGCAAATAAGACCTCAAATTGTTCAATAATTTTCTTTGTTAGAATTTAAGCAAATAAGTTCAGCCAAGGTCATCTTGGAGAAGCCTACCTGAGTATTTTAAACATTTTTTGTTTTTTCTTTCATTCTCTTTCCCAATCAATTAAGTTTGGTTACTACTGATGATTGCTGATTATCTTCTGTTTATTTACTTTTTTCCATGTGTTAATTATTGGAAGAGACTGGACACTAGCAATATATCTCTTTTCCTTGCAAAAATAATAAAATGTCCACTTGACCCTGTGCTAATCAGTACAACCTGTTTACGTTGATTGCTTTCTGGGGATGATTAAATATCAGGCCACAACTTGTTGCAAGGACCAACAAGAAGACTTGAGATAATTTTTCATAGATATAAAACCTAATCAATATCATATTTTCAAAGTTGTTGATCTTCATTACTTGTTTTTCTTATTTTTAGTTTCTTTATGGTGAAGAGATCCCAATATTTTTGGTATTTTTTCTTTTTTACTTTTCTAAGGTATTTAATTCTCAGTTTCTGTAAATGGTATTTCTTTCTTGTGATATTTCTTTCTTTATTGGGTTTTCTTTTTTGTGGTATTTCTTTTTTTTTTTTTTTTTTTTTTTGGTAGTATTTGTTTTCTCAGTCTTGATTGCAGTATTTTTTTCTTGACTTTCTTTATTACTTGAAATTTTTTCTAGTCTTAAATTTTACATTTCATTTGTGTCAAACACAATATTTTTTCTCTTTCTTCTATCTTGATACTTATCCCTCACTTCCTCTTGAGTTACTTTTTGCTGGGCATTTATCTTTATTATTTTTTCATTCTATTCATATTAATTTTTTCTTCTTGAATTAAAAAAAAACAACAAAAAAACAATTTCACTCCCTTCAGCTTCATATTAGAAATTTGATTTTGTTTTTAGTACTTTTAGGAACAGAAAACACTTATATTTTTCAGTGCCCCAAAGCTTTCAAAGCATTTTTAGCCAAATAATGTTAATTTAATATTTTTTAATAATAGGTTTAAAAACTGACAATATTTATTGTCTTGGAGGTATATATATATGGTTCTGTACTAAAGGTTTTGAATGGGAATATATCCTACATGGATAAGGAGTTTGGGAGATAAGCTACTGCATCCCAAATTAGTTTGTTGGGAGGTTGAGATAGTTGTGTATTTCTTTTAGAAAATGTGAAGAATTGAATGTTAATAAGAAGAATACACTTGCGAAAAGGGTTTAGTTCCAGTTAACTCGCAAATGATTTATATCAAATCAATAATGATTACACTATCTAGTTCAATATTAAATTCAGTAAGAGCAAAGTTCCATATTGGCAAATCCATCATCCACAAGGTGCCCTTTTTCCCTGCAGGAAATGTCACCTTAAATGGTTTACATGCTCTAGATCTTTTATTGTAATTAGAAGTCATTTTTCCTGGAATGCAATGCAGCCGATTTTGGCTGGGGCTGCAGAATACACTGACTGCATCTCTGCAGAGGGGTGAGACCCCCCACCATGTGTCCTGGATATGACATTAGGCAATCTACTGGTGAGGCTCCAGTGATACTGGAGCTTTGGAGAATGCAGAGTACCCCTTTATTGCCATCATTCCTTGGTCCACTCTGATTTGGAATGGTAGCCCCTGATAGGGTCTTATCTATGGATCAAATAGAACTGTTTGACATTTAAACTGAGTGCAAACAAATGACTTAGGTTAAATTGAATTGTTAGTAATAGAAGTTTGATCATTTAACTGTGTGTAAACAAATGACTGATGTTTAATTGGATTGTTTATCCTATTTACCCAACCCCTCCACTCGGGCAGGATATGACACAAGGTCAATTTTTAAGCGGAGTTTAACAGGTTTGAATTCAGAGTTTTCCTTCTCCTAGACTAGTTGCCTCACCAAGGCTGAAGAACCTAGTCTGTCCTACTATTTACCCATAGCTGGAGGGAGAATAATTGGATTCATACCTTTCCCAAGGGTATTAGTGCTATGTAAAATGCAATCATTCTCGTCCAGGATTTGAACTCGAGTCGCTGTGTCCATTTCCTACGATGATGACCATTACACCATGGGCACCTCCTAAATTGGATTGTTAATGATACATAGCAATACTTGGAACCATTTAACTGTGTGCAAAGGAATGGGTAATGTTGACTAAAATAATTAGTTTTAAGTAGCAATACTTGTAACCACTTCACTCTCTGCAAACAAATGATTAATATTGAATAGAATTATTAGTGTTAGATAGCAATAATTGAAACCATTGACTGGGTAGAAACAAAAGCAATACTAGTATGCAAAAAATTAGTTCTAATCCATTTAAAAATGAAATTACCAATAAACTAATCTCTTCCATATTGTATATCATTTAAATGTATGCAAACAAATGATTGGTGTTAAAGTGTGACTATCACATAGCAAGTCTTGAAACCATTTAACTCTGAGTGAACAAATGATTAATAGTAAATAATAGAATTATTCATTTTAGATAGCAATACTTGAAACCATTTAACTGTGTGCAAAAGAGTTCAGGCTCCTTTAAGGTTATCAACAAAATGTTTACAAATCTGTGGTCTAAAATGTAATAGAATAGATTACTCACATCGCGTCTGTGTTTGACCGTTGGGAAAGGAAAGAAAGAGGGATGTGAGTTTGTGGATTCCTTATATGCGAGTAGCGTTAATTTGCATATGAGGAGAAGAGGCTATAAAAAGACCAAATTGGCGAGGCAGGGGGGTGATATTCTGAGAGCAGAGAGCAGACATTAAGAGGAGTTGGTGTGAGTTGCGGAGTCGTGTTATTCTGAGAGTTAGTGCGAGCAGCATAGTTGGCGTGAAGGAGTTCCGCCCCCCCCTTTTCATTACAAAATCCTATATATTTAATATGTATTAAAGAGAATTTGATATTGAATAACCTACAACAGTTTATATGCCATTAAACCAAACCAAACCAGAATATAATGTTGATGTTTGTCTAATTCAGGTAGGAAGTTGGTTATGGCTTATAACAAGAGAATAATCCAACAATTTCCTAAGGATTCCAATGATGATTTTTTTAAAAAATTTTATTATTATTTATGGTAGGCAGTTCTTCCACCCCTGAAAAATTGGTGTAACCATAGTCCACTTATAAATATTTATAAGTGGGTCATGGTGCAATATAATCTTTCTATTCATATATTGAATATTTTGCTTCTTATCATGCTAATCTAAACATTATGATTATTGTTATTTCCAAATCCCGTCAATGATGCTGTTTAATTTAGCATAAAGGGAGATATTATTTTACAATTCAAATATTAACCAAAACTAATCCTCCACTCTGGGGAAACGGACGAGGATATTAGTTCATCTTCCTCACTTTAGTTGATTGCTGTTGACAAATGACTAAAGTATCCTGGGACGTCACAGTCCTGGGGAGTATGGAGTTACCCCTTCATTGCTATTACTCCCAGGTCCACTAGGACCCAGAGTGGTAGTACCTGTTAAGATTTCATCTATGAGTTGAATAGACCTAATGTCTAAAACTGATTTTGAACTACCTTAATACATTGACTCTTAGAACTTATATTGCAACTTTTGTGTTTACCAGTTTAAAATGATTAAGATATTTTTTTGTATACATACATAATTAAAGATTGTAATTGTTTAGCCATCTTTTGCCTAAAATAACCCAACAAAGGTTGATAGGCTGTAAAATTAACCAGCAAATACTAAAGCACTGGTTTTTATCATATTAATAAAGTTAAGCTGGGAGACTGTTCAGGATTTAAATAAGTGACCACTTAAAAACAGCAGGTCCTGTAAGCAATATGAGGCTTGTGTGCCATATTAAATAAAGCTTAGTAAATTCTAAATGTCTCTTGAAAGTATAGTGTGGATGTGTTCTATAAAGATAATTATTGATTATATTCTTCAATTTATTTATTTTTTCTTAAAGCATATGAAATTTGATTTGTTGTGCACCTTGCTTTATTTATAGCAATGAATATCATTTATTTTGAATGATACGACCTGTCAAGCAGATAATAATAAAAACATCTGAAAGATCTCCAATATAATGGTTAATAAAATGAAGTGACTCTTTTTCTGTCGTTACCTGTCAGTTTTGATCTGGTGATATTAGATTTTATTTACAGCTATTAGCTTTTTTTAAAAAATTTTATTTTTATCTGTTTAAAAAAAGACTTAACTGAAATAAATTTACAGAGACTTTTTTTTTTTAAGCTCAGTTCATGGTTGTGAGTAATAACATGGAAGGAAAAAAAATTAGTTGGATTTATTAGATTGTCAACCTATGTGAATTGTTTTGTTTTTTAAGCTAAAAAAAATTCACATTGCTTTTAAAAGAAAATATGATATTTTAAATAATAATAAAAGGATAGGTTATGGACAGTTTGTATCTTTTAAAAAATGTTGAAGTTGAAAAAAAAACATTAATTTAAAATAGTATTTTCTTTCATATTTAAATTTTTAAATGAAGCATTGTCAATCATTAATTTTGATCAGTATTTTTTTGACAATGGATGATTTAATTAATAGATGGAGCATTAATTTTAACTAAGATTTTTCATCTTTTAATTTTTAGATTAAGTGTTGTCAATCATTAATTTTTGACCTGTATTTTCTTTCATCTTTTAATTTTAAATTGCTTTATTATTATCAACTCATTCGTGTCATCATTTCTATGACTGGGAACAACAGTTTGAATCAGGAAAAATAGTTCAGAATAAGCTGTGTTATTCTCATTAGAAATGAAACAGGAAATCACCTTTTTTTTAAAGTCAACTGATGAAAGTCCAAAAGTAGTAATTCACTAACCTCTTTTTTTTGCTTAGATGTGGCACAAGACCAAATGAATGGGGCACCCAATGGGACTCGAACTCACTCTTGGAGGTTTGCTAGTCAAGCTTGGTAACCATTACACTACCTGAGGTGCTCATGGAAGGTCCAAAAGTATTTAAGCTGAAACATTTTGATACCATATAAAGATATCAGATCAAATAATGTAAGAAATAATGAAGACATTCCATCTTGGAACATCAAATGACAAAAGTACTGCTTGATATTTATTTATTTTTAAGTAGTCCATTAACCAATATGGTAACTTTGGTTTGTTTTGTGAATAATGGCAAATACCTCCAAGACTCTTTCTTCCTATTTGCAAATTGTATGCAATCTGAATTGTGACATTTGGTGTATTGTTCAAGATGG
>CAUZXS010000214.1:10000-20000 GCA_963585895.1 Sepioteuthis lessoniana
AAAACTGAATTCAAACCTGTTAAACTCCACTTAAAAATTGACCTTGTGTCATATCCTGCCGAGCGGAGGGGTTGGTAAATATGTGTATCTATCTATCTATCTCTCTCTATATATATACACCAACTCACCAGCTGACTAAATCTATTCTTATATGTATATATATATATATACCAACTCACCAACCGATTAAATCTATTCTTTTATATATAAATATATATATATATATATATATATATATATATATCTTATTCATATCTATATAAGTATCTGTAACAGGACAGTCTAGGTTCTTCGGCCTTGGTGAGGCAACTAGTCTAGGAGAAGGAAAACTCTGAATTCAAACCTGTTAAACTCTGCTTAAAAAATTGACCTTGTGTCATATCCTGCTCGAGTGGAGGGGTTGGTAAATATCTATATAAGTGTCTGTAGAAATACTTTTTCATCTGTTTATCTCTCTATTTATTATCTACTGTATAAATCAATCGATATACATATCTATGTATACTTATTTATTGGGCCCTTCTTTCCTTGATCTATTACTTTATGCAATCACACACGCACTCACCTTTCTATTATACATATATGGAAGAAAAGGTGGGCATGTATCCGTGTATTAGTCGTTAATGTACTGGTCTGCGTCCTTGAAGGAAGCAAGTTCGAAGTTCGTTCATGTTGTAACGTTCTCGTTCGGATTAATACCCTTTGAAAAGATATGAGCCCTCTAATACCCCCAGCTGAGGGAAACATAGTTTTTCTGTTTACTTTTACAGGGATGGCTTTGGCATTAGATAACCCACGAAATTTGATATGCATCTTTAAAAAAACGAAGGAATACTGAAAATGAAATTAACATAGCTATTTTTTTGTTGTTTTCTTTTCGTTTTAGAAATTAATTTTATTTTGCCCGAACAAAATCAACATGTGACCCCATGGGTAGATGAAGTGTATGTTGTTAGATGTTGAATGTTATTCATGTAGGTTATTTTGTTTCTTTTTTTTTTTTTTTGCTGTTTTCGTCTTTTATTATCTCACATTATTGACTATTTATAATTTGATGAAGACTGAGGATTTGTTGTGAAAACTTGGCCGTAAACATATAGTAGTAATTTCAAAGACGAGAATACTCTCCTTGAATAAAAAAAAGCATCACAGTTTTCTCCCCTCTTTTCATTTGTCGATCTTATTTTGGTAGATAAAATTCATTTTTGACGATTCTATTCTGCTCGTGAAACACTAATACACACACACACTCACACACAAACACACACACACATATATATATATATATATATATATATATATATATATATATATATATGGCCTCCTCCTGTCAACGTTGACATAGGTTAAACATTTTTAATGTTTCACACAGTAGAGGCATTTCAGTTCAGTGAAAACGAAAGTTCATAAAATTCATCAAGACAAAAGATTTAAAAGACAACTTTTATACTTTATTTCATGGTGAAGTGATTTCATAAGATGTGTGTTATATCAAGCAAGACATAAGAATGACTGTGCCTTGAGACGTGAATGCACAAATCATTACAGTTAACTTGAACCTCCATTGCGTCACATTTCGTGCGTGTATATTTGTATATATATATATAGAGAGAGAGAGGGACAGTCAGACAGTCAAAGACAGAGACAGAGAGAGATAAAGAAAGAGAAAAAAAATTGCGCCCACACACACACGCACACACACACACAGAGTGACACTAAGGCAAAAAAAACAAAACAAAAAAAACCCGCTAAAGCCGACCATAAATCCTTCATCTTACAACTTTTTAATGGCTCAGGGGTCAGTTATGAGTTTGTGGCAAACTTCAGTATCACAAAATTAGAATACCCTACCTGTATACCACGATACCTATAAACTATATTTTTCACACACACACACACACTCACACACACACACACACACACACACACACACACATATATATATATATATATAAACATGCATATACATTCACGTGTATATATATATATATAGGTTGATACATTTATCTCTATGTGCATCTATAGACCTACAGATCTCTATGTCTCTTTCTCTCTGAGTCTATGTCTGTCTCTCTCTATATGTAAATCTATATACCGACTGCTGTCTCTCTATTTATATATATATATATATATATATATATATATATATATATATATATAGCAGAAACAACTATAGAACTAATATATTCAACGAAATTGAAAAACAAAGTAATCAAAAGAGAAGAATTTATTGTGAAACCAAGTGGACGTAAAACGTTTCGGTTTTAATGAACCTTCATCAGGACTTTTGAATGGTGATACCATGTGTGGATAGAACAACGATGGATGTGTAATAAAATACAAGAAAGTTTTTTTTTATTTTATTACATATCCATCGTTGGTATCACCATTCTAAAGTCCTGATGAAGGTTTATTAAAACCGAAACGTTAAACTTTGACTTTCCTTCACAATAAATTTTTCAGCTTTGATTACTTTGTTTTTCAATTTTTCTCCATACTGTCGGATTCCATTCAATTATTTACTTCCATATATATATATATATATATATAGAGAGAGAGAGAGAGACACTCGCAAAAATAGTTTCTCACTGGTGGGGAGAGTCCTCACGTTGGTGGGGCTAATATTCTGGACTGCATCCTAGAAGAAAGTGAGTTCAAACTTCAGTCACGCTGTTCGGTCTACTTTCATAATCATACCCTTTGTAAAAATATAAATACTTTATCTCGCAAAGATCCGGATTAATTAAATAACTCACGCAAGTTGATATACCATTAAACAAGTAGCCTAACAAAACTAAATGCTCCTGTGCGTATTCTCATGCTCTCTCTCTATCTCTCTATCTCTCTCTCAATATATATATATATATATATATACATATATATCATCATCATCATGTTGTGCCGCTAGCACGGATATCTCCAACCCTCTCTCGCCACTTCTCCCTATCGGTCATCGCCTCTGGCAGGTCTTCAGAGCTACATCCCGAATCCTCACATAGCTGCTGTATGTATGTTAGAGCTGGTCATCCTGCTTTTGCTCGGCCATATGTGGGGGTCCATAGGAGTACATCACATGAGCTCGTTCCTGCTTCTCCAGTAGTGTCATCCAAGTTAGACGAACCAGATATATATATATATATATATATATATATATATATATATATATATATATATCGGTTATGTATTTGCTATCATTTTAGATAGATAGATAGATCGATAGATAAAATAAGGTGAAATGAATGCCTATAATTGTATTTTCATTTGTATATATATTCGTTGCTTGTTATCTATCTATCTATCTATCTGTGTGTGTGTGTGTGTGTGTGTGTGTGTGTCTGTGTGTGTGTGTGTCTCTGTGTGTGTGTGTGTGTGTGTGTGTGTGTGTGTGTGTGTGTGTGTGTGTGTGTGTGTGTGTTGTAACTGTTGGTTGTCACTAATTTACTTTGTGGGTTCGTGGCGAACCAAGTGCGATATAATTTGGACAGTGCTCAATATCTGAGATAGAGCTATCATACAATAATAATAATAGATAAATATATATTATACTTATATATAAAATGTCATGCGTTAGATTTATAAATCTAATATGTGTTTATTCATTATATATATATATATATATATATATATAGAGAGAGAGATATTGTTATATTGATAAACAGATAGATTAACAGAATGGTCACTATTATCTCATAATGTTTGATAATGCATGAATGTAAATAATACGAATAATGTTAGAACTTGAAAAGATTTAGAGCATTTTGGGAAGAGCACTCTTATCAAACCATCGTCACATCCCACGTCAGCAACAGCTTTAATATGAACCAAAGAAAATAATATTAAGGCTATATAAATATATATAATTCCAGCGATTACAAAATATTTCGAAGCGAGTGCAACTCACATATATATAAAAAAATATGCCATTATAAAACTCTGAAAAATTACTTTCATAAAAAAAAACAAAAAAAAAAAAAAAAAAAAAAAAGCAAAAAAACAATACCATTTATGAACATATTTTCATATTTTTTGATTGAGGGATCCTTGTAAAATTCAAGTATTGTCAGCACGTATACTTAAAATAAACCATTCTCACTCATTCAAAAGCACATTGTTTTTTAATGGTATCTATTTGGTTTTGTTTGGTTTCTTTGTTTAATGGTATACCAACCTTCATAGGTTATTTAGTACCATAGCCATCCTTCTAGAAGAACAGAAGTGGTACTATTTAATCCATAGCTGGAAGGATAAGAGGGTTCATGCCTTTCCCTAAGGTATTTGTCCGAAAGTGGATATAATAGCAGGATTGGAGTTCGAACCCGCTTACTACGATTCCTCAGTCCACCGCTTTAACCATTACACGACGAGGACCCCCCCCCGTTAAACATTTGTTTAAAAAGCTCCTTATGATTGATTTTGCGGTGGTTATATACCATTGCCATCGACCTCGAGACGGATCCTAGTATTTTCTAATTCACTGATTTAACTTTACTTGTACTATTACGTTACTATTTAAAGCCTTCCTTATTCGTATCTGTTTATGGAACCCTTGATATGAAGGTAGAATTTATTTAATAGAAATATGGCAATAGTTGCTTCTTCTCCTAATCATAATCTATCAAGATATATCACAAATTCTTGCTGTAGGTCGAAAAGTTAACAATAACATTGATTTTATTATAGCATGAGTGCTTTTGGACTCATTCTAAGTTAGTAAGGTTTCAGTTTATTCAATAAAACTGTTATATGTTGACCCTCGACCGAGCCGTCAATCAAGAGATGCACCTGTGTAAATAAGCGGAAGGACACCGAAAGCAGGTGGCCGTTAAAAAATAATATAACCAGGTGCACAGACGGTTCGAGTTAGTTGGAGACAAGATGCCGAAGTGAGAGCCAGCGGCAGACAATGGGCTTTGAACCCTCAGTGACCCACGGTTGAGCAACCCCAGCCAAGATGAGGAAGAAGTGCTGCTATGGTCGCAAGAAGAAGTTTGGTCAATATAGCAGTCTGTCCCAGTCTCCCACTCATCTCTCACACACAACAAACATCACCCTTTCGAAAATAAAGTGTGAGAGATATATTTTTATAAAGTTCAAATCCTGGACGAGACATAGCATTTCACATAGCACTAATACCCTTGGAAAAAGTATCAATTCAATTATTCTCTCCCCAGCTATGGGTAAATAGTAGGGCACACTGGGGGTCTTCAGCCTTGGTGAGGCAACTAGTCTAGGAGAAGGAAAACTCTGAATTCAAATCTGTTAAACTCCGCTTAAAATTGACCATGTGTCTTATCCTGCCCTAGCGGAGGGGTTGGTAAATATGATATATTTTTATAAAGAAGTGTATTCGTTCGTTCATTGAAGTTCGTAAATTATGTTTGCTTATGTTTCCACATATATTTATATATGTATTATGGTTAGACAACAACCACCCACCGCAATATACCGCTTCTTTACTTCGAAAAAATTGATGTTAAAACACCGAATTTTGTAAGTCTTTTTCCCCACATTTTTTTGATTGATTTTCGGCTGTCAGACTGTTATTTGTGCTGTGAAAATCAGAAAGAATTCGTTTGTCAGGGGTTAGGAATTAATGTAAGCGTTGTGAACAAAATTGAGTTAATATATGGTTAATGTAAATTGCGTTGTTCATGAATTCACTATAGAAATTCATAAAAAATAAGAGAATACGTCTAAGTTGGTTTGATTTTATGGCAAATCAATCAGTATAGGTTATTTAAAGCCAAATCCATTTTTTAGAAATACAAACCGTTTATTTCAAACAATTCAGTTTAGCATGAGAACATTTTTTGCTAACACAGTTAAATGCCAAAAACATCTCTATTTCAAACTATTTAGTTTAGCATAAGTATACAGTTTAAATGTCTAAGAAGTTTTAATTCAAACAATCAATTTAGCATAAGTATATCATGTAAATGTCAAAAAACACTTCTGTTTCAAACAATTCAGTTTAACATAAGTACAGTTTTTTTTGTTTACACACCGTTAAATGGAAAATTATTAACAATTTAGTTCAGCATAAGAACACAGTTTAGTACTATCAGACCTATAGACAGAACCCTATCAAGTGCTACCACTTTGGGTCATAGTAGACCTGGGAGCGATAGCAATGAAGTGGTACTCTGCATTCCCCAAAGCTCCAGTGTTACCGGAGCTTCACCATCTGATTGTTTAGTGTCATATCCATGATGCTCATTGGGGGAGTCTTACCGTCCGAAGAGATGCAGTCGGTGTGTTCTAAAGCTCCAGCCGATTGTGCTAAGAAGAATCCAATTGAAAAAGATCAACAATGAATGAATACGAGTGGTTATTGTATATTTTCCAGTATTTGTATATTCGGGTTGTTGATCCTATTTACCAACCCCTCCGCTCGGGCAGGATATGACACAAGGTCAAATTTTTAAGCGGAGTTTAGCAGGTTTGAATTCAGAGTTTTCCTTCTCCTAGACTAGTTGCCTCACCAAGGCTGAAGAACCCACTCTGTTCTACTATTTACCCATAGCTGAAGGGAGAATAATTGGATTCATACCTTTCCCAAGGGTATTAGTGCTTTGTGAAATGCAATCAGCCTGGTCCAGGATTTGAACTCGTGTCGTCGTGTCCATTTCCAACGACGATAACCATTACACCTCTGGTTGTTGATGCTATATTTCTCTTTATATGTCATTACTAATTAATATTGTATGTAGCTCTGACTATTTAACATGCTGAAAAACAATATTATTTCATATCTTGATGTAATAATAATAACAATAGTACAAACATTGAAGACAGCGTTGACGTATCGATAGAAGCACGTGGGAGGACTCATTACAGCCATCAGAAACGATGCTGATAACACGATGGGCAACAGAATGCCAATAACTAGGAAACGAAAATGGGAAGAAAAACAATTCTATGGGCGTTTTAAACGACTAATAAACAACATCTCACAAGAGAAAACCTTGACATGGCTAAGAAAAGGAAACCTTTAGAGAGAAACTGAATCTCTTCTAATAGCAGCACAAAACAACGCCGAAAGAACCAATCATATCAAAGTGAGAATAGATAAGATGCAACAAAATAGCAAATGTAGGCTATGCGGTGACAGAGATGAAACCATCAATCACATAATAAGCGACTGCAACAAATTAGCGCAGAAGGAATATAAGACTAGACACGACTGGATCGGCAAGGTGATCCACTGGGAGATGTGCAAGAAATTTAACTTTGACCATACGAACAAATGGTATATGCACAACCCAGCACCTCTCCTAGAAAATAACACACATAAACTCCTATGGGACAAACGGTATCATGTGCCATTTTTAAAGTCTTTGGTATGACGAGAGCTGGTATTGAACCCAGGTCTCACAGACCATTGGTTAACACTCTACCCACTTGGCCTATGAGCCGGACTACACAGAACTAAACTAGAACATGAAGTTAACGGTTATACTGATTGGAATTGGTGCTCTCAGAACAATCCACCATGGCTTAGTAAAAAAATGTAAGTAAAGTTGGCGACCATAGTCGAGAGTAACCCGATAGCTACTACACCAAGGTGCAGGGGAGGGCGCTACTCCTTTCCCTGGATTGCTCCACTTTACCCTTGATCCATACCTTATAATGCTGAGTGTTAAGCAAGGAGGCATCAAGTCTTTTCTATGACTCGACCTGGGATTGAACCCAGGTCTCCCGGGCCACTGGCGAACACTCTAACCGCTAGGCCAATGTCCGGTCACCATGGCTTAGTAAAGGGACTGAAATATTTAGAAGTCAGAAATCGAGTGGAGACCATCCAGACTACAGCATTATTAAGATTGGCCAGAATACTGAGAAGAGTCCTGGAGACGTGAGGGGACTTGTTTTCACTCAAACTTCAGAGAAGGACCATCAGCTAGCTTTGGTAGGAAAAAAACTCGCAGTTATAATAAAATATGGCATCTGAAAACCACTACCTTGATTGAGGGAGCCCTGGTTACGATTAAGAGAAGAACATATAAACATATTAACACGATCTCTGGATGTCCCATCCTATATGAAATACACAATATTGTTCTTGATGTAACAGCTGTATCCCGAGGAGAGTACTATCAATACGACTGCAAAATATCACCTAAAGAAGGCAGCAAACACCCGAAGAGAGGTTGTAAGAAACTCAACAGGGTGAACAAGGTGATCCATAGCGAACAGTACCAGAATTTAAAATTTGACCATACCAACAAATGGTGTATGCACAAACCGGAATCTGTCCTGGTGAATGTGACGCACAAACTCCTCTGGGACTTTGAGATATACAAACGGATCACCTAATCTCGGTCAGACGACCAGACCTTAAGATAAACAACAAAAAAAGAGAACTTGCAGAATTATCGACTTTGCTGTCCCAGCTGACCACAGAGAAAAACAGAAAGAAAGCTAAAAGAAGGATTAGTACTTGGACCTTGCTAAGGAAGTGAAAAAACTGTGGAACATGAAAGTGACGGTTATACCAATTGTAATTGGTGCTCTTGGTACAGTCATCAAAAATTTGGTAAAAAGTCTAAGAGGACGAGGTCGACAATCCAAACTACAGTTTTGCCGACATCAAGTAGAATCTTGAGAAGAGTCCTGGAGACTTGAAGAGATTTGTTGTCACTCAAACTCCACTGAAAGTCCATCAACCAATGAAAAAGCATCAGCAAACGCTGTTGGGAAAACCTCACAAAGAAGAAGAAGAAGAAGAAGAAGAAGAAGAAGAAGAAGAAGAATGGGATGAAGATAATGAAGTTTGTGAGTGAAGAAGTAGAAAGAGTGATTATTCTTGTATATTTAAACAGGTGGTAAAATCTGATTATTATATGTACATATGTGTATGGTAAGCATTCAAATCATTCATATATATATATATATATATAAATATATATATATCTTCTTTAAGAAAAAACAAAAACCGGTCACATTAGGATTATAAATTTATTTCCATCTTGTTATGAGTTTTGATATAAATCAAAAACACCAAAAATAACAGGACTTCTTCAGACTATCGGTTATATATATATATATATATATATATATATATATATATAGTTTGAATTAATTGTTTAACTGCATATCAACCTTCGTTAATCATTTATTGCCAATCCCATGTTAATAGAAGAACGTCAGTGTTACTAACTAATATATAGTAGGTAGAGTGTTCACCAATGGCCCGGGAGACCGGGGTTCAATCCCAGGTCGAGTCATACTAAAGACTCAAAAAATGCTACTTGATACCTCTTAGCTTAACTCTCGATATTATAAGGTACGTATCAAGGGTAAAGTAGAGAACTCTTTGGAAAAGTAGCAACCTTTCCTACACTTCGGAAAAAGAGAGAGACAAAAAGACAGTAGGGGGTTTTAAATTTTAAATAAGCTTATAAGGTTGAATATATATCGAAATACACCTATGCTAACGAAAACGCTGATATGATAATTAATGTTTTACGTGCACACACAATATATATATATATATATATATATATCTATATATATATATATATATATATATATTACATGACCAGGCAAACATACAAATGTTTACATCTCTATATATATATTGTATACTTAGGCCGCTTGTCATTATCTAAACAGGTTTGTTAGAATACTGCAGATTGTTTATTTTTTTTTTTTTACTTTTTATTTTCAAGTGAAGACTTTCAAGTCTTCTTTCCAGTCCTCTAATGTCGGGTTGAAGTTCGTAAAGAAAATACCCTTATACTACCCCAAGACTTTTCGACTATTTCGCTGGACATCTTCGGGGGTTGAGTTATATCGTTTATTCATATTTATTTGGAGATCCAAATTAACAATACAAAAATCATATATAAAAATAACAATAAAAACCGTTTGCAAATCCTTGAAGCAATAACAATTTAAAAAACTACCATAAATAAATTAGCATTCACCACAAGTATCATCATCATCATCATCATCATTATGTCGTGCCGCCAGCATAGATATATATATCCCTGACCCT